>PVIH01006553.1:0-109773 GCA_004025045.1 Sigmodon hispidus
TTTGGGATCTAAATTCTTGAGCTCTTTATATATCTTAGAGATCAGTCCTCTATCACTTGTAGGGTTGGTGAAAATCTTTTCCCATTCTGTAGGCTGGCGTTTTGTCCTATTGACAGTGTCCTTGGCTTTGCAGAAGCTTCCCAGCTTCAGGAGATCCCACTTATTGATTGTTGGTCTTAGTGCCTGTGCACTAATATATCATGGATAATAAAACTATGTGTATTTCTAAAAGCACCAACAAAATTGCAAAATAGTGTCTTTGGATGTAAAATATTTCAATTCTCCTCTCAAAAAATTAGCTTTGTGTGTGAAAATGAAAAGCAGTCTAAACAGGGTTGTTCCTTACACCCCATTTTTCCCCATACAGAAAGCAATGACAATCCTTCATCCAATCAGCCTACAAACTACAAGAGAATTGAATTCTGGGTTCACACAATCAATAGGGTCATCATAACCTTGAAGGCAATTGAATTTTATTGCGATGTTTGTTCTTTTCACTTAGTCATGTGGTGTTGGAGCATAAAGAGTCTGGTCTGTATGTAAAATCAATTTCGATCTTAATTGTGGAGACTCTTTGTTCTGCGAGAGCCAAGGAAACATTAGAAGAAGGGGCAGTTACTTAGTAGAGCCTCAGAAAGCTGGGCACCATGTGGTTCAAAGAAAATGAAAGGCTGAAACTTAAAATGTGACTCTTCGTTTCAGTGGGAATTAAAGTGCTTAGTCTTCGCTCAGCTGTTCCCAGTAGTCCTTTGGGGAGTAGACACAGGAGATGGGTGCATGGAAATCATGCTATTCTTGCCAAATCCTTGTCTCTTCCTTCAACAAGTGGGTTGGCTTGACTGATAGGCACAGAATATCCCTGTTCTTAAAGCAGAAAATTATTCATGCTTCTAAGAATGTTGTCTGCAGCCCTCTTCCTTCCTTTCATTTTAAACAACTTATCTCTGCCCTGAAAATTCTTAGGTCATTCTTTTCCACATCATTTCCCATGGCTCATCCAAAGCATAGATCATGACCCACTAGCAACATGAAGCCAGTTTGGAGCGTTTAACCTACTTCACTCACTGCCTAACATGTGTTTGTGGAAAGATAGAAAGTGTTAGGGAAGGAAGAGGCAATATAAGTGGAACATCCCATGTGAAGCACAGAATTTCTGTCTGTTTGTGTGGCAGACTGAAGAACAGTGAATAAACACTAAAAATATGGATAGAAAGCTGGTTATGGGGTCTACATCTGTAGCACCAGCACCTGCAATACAGAGGCAGAAGAACTGGGAATCAGAGTACAGCCTGGGCTACACAAAAAGGTCTAGAATCATATTTAAAAGTGAGATGTTGCTCAGTTGGTATAGTACTTGACCTAGCATACCTAGCAGGATATTCAATCCCAGCACCACATAAACAACACAGGGTAGAACAAACCAATAATACAGAAGGAACAAAAGTTCAAGATCATCCTTAGCTACATAGTTAGATTGATGTCAGCTTGGAATACCTCAGGTCTGTTCTCAAAAACAAAAGGATCTCCAGCATCCCTTCCATTAATCACACTCATGTTGGCCTGGCGTGGTGGCACATGCCTTTAATCCCAGCCCTCTGAGACAAAAGCTGATGGATCTCTGTAAATTCAAGGCCAACTTCTAGAATCGAGTTCTAAGACAGCCAGGGCTACACAGAGAAACCCTGTCTAGAATAAACCAAAACCAAACCAAACACATCACACTCATGTTTTACCAGGTGTTTTCTTCATGATCCAGTCAATAATCCTCAGAAGGAGCTGATGCATCTGAGATAAGACTGGTTTGTCTTTATACCCGGAAGAGCCATATGTCTTAATTCTTTAATTTTGACTCTTAATGTCCTGCATTTCTTTCCACTGCAACACATTCATTATCTACACATAACACCAGCAATTTGGTGTAACTGAGGCAAATCTTGGGCTGCCATGCATACTCTAACAAACAGAAATCCATGTAGCCAACCTTGAGCGAAGTATGGAAACCCTATCCATAACTCCATGCCAAAGAGAAAACAGGAATAGTCACCCCTGGTGATTCAAGAGAGAAAAGAGTCATCCAGAAACAGTGTGTTTTTCCCATAACTAAATGCCTGCAACACACACAGTGCAGTATTTTCTAAAACCTTCCCTCCGAAATGTTTTCTTAAGCAACAAAATGCAATTCTATCCATTGAATCAAATGTTGGGGTCATTTAGGACTTGTCTTTGGTTTACAGTTGTGACTGCAGTGAGAAAAATGTTAAAGTGAAACATAGAATGTTAGTTCATAGTATGTTAATGAGAAAGGAACCTTGGCAATGAGCTAATTCAAATCTCCAAGAAGGGTGGACCAATATCACATAGATAATTGCTTGAACTAGCCACCTTTTTGCCATGTACAAATAAATATAAGTCTACTTGCCAAAGCTGAGAGAAATAGTTCGTTCGGCTCTGCTAGGTCTTCAGGGCAATTCAAGGTAACAGGGATTAAAAACCTGAGTCAGTCATATTCTAACTTATACATACACATGTCATTATGGTTCGTCGTACTTAGTGTAAATAACCGTGTTTAGAAGTTTATCCTATAGCTCCGAGCTAACTTTTACATTTATTATATTTAAAAACCTCTCTGATAAAAAATAATCAGCATATGTTTGGTTTATTGCACCACAAAAATTCCTTTTGGTATCTATAAAGTAATTTTTCTGAGGAGTTGTCCTTCTGAGAGAACTCCAAGTCTCAAAAGATATTTACAATAAGCCATTTCTCCAAACTAAAAGCAAATGGGTTCTAACATATTGAATTTCAACAGGAAATAGAAAATATTCACTTTGGTACCTTCGGTTTCCTTAATGTGTATGTGGGTTTGCTGGGAGCTTCAGTGTTTGTTCTTTCCTACAATGATTCCCTTTCTTCAAAAAGTACTCTGGACCATTTCATGTGTCCGCTCACTTTCAAAGTGTTAAGCGTAGCCATCTTTACCAGGTGGCAACCATCTAGATATAGACTGTATTAATATTACACATCACTTTGGGATTTAAAATAGATTAACAAATAAAATGACTTACAAATCTCACTCTGTGAAGTGGAAGAAAACAGAAGACCTACTATCCAACGGTTAAATGATAGCATCTAGGAGTGAGACTCAGTGCTACATCACATGCCTAGCACGTGTAAGATCCTGGGCTTGATTTCTGGCACCATACTTTTTAAAAGACTAAAAATAACAAGATGGATTTATTTACATTTCTGCTTTCCTTTATTCCCTCTGACAAGCATCAGTAAAATGCATCAGAAATGGTCATGGGAAAAATCTAGAATCTGAGTATCTGTACAAAAGTGATAGAAGAAATCTCATATTAAATGTCCAGAGATGGATGTGGTGGCACATGCCTGTGGGAATCAGAGGCAGAAAGTTCAGAAGTACGAAGCTATACTGAGCCATATAGTGAATTCAAGACCAGCCGCTGCTACCTCCTGGGATGGTGTCTTTAAAAACAAAAGTCACAAGTGTGTTAATGAGAGTGTAGCCTCCTAGGAACTAAAGACCTGGTTTCTTATGCTAAAGCAAAAGATGAGGTAAGAGGTAACCAGTGACTAGAGAAGCAGAATAGCTTAGGTGTTGTTCTGACATTGGCCAATGAAGAAAGAGATTTAGGGTGAACATTCCTAACTTGTCTCTAATCAACAATCTGTTATCCAGAGGTTCATCTAAATAAATATTTTTATGGTGTTTTTAATTCAGCTTCCATAAGTCTCTTAAGGTAGGTGAAAACAATTGGGATTTATTGGTCTGCCTTTTAAAAAAATTAATGTATTTATTTATACTGAAAATGTATACAGTATATTTTGATCACAGTTCCCTATCTTCTCACAGATCCTCCTCACCATCCCCTCCCCATCCAACTCCACACCTTCTTTCTCTCTCTTTTTAGAAAAAAAAAAAAAAAACACAGAGGAAAAAAGCAAAAACTTCTTTGAAAACACACGCATAAACCTAAAATCACAAAATTGGAAAGTATAGCATACAAACAAAATTCCAGCAGGATAAAAAGTGGCAAACAAACCAATATAAAAAAACTATTTACAAAAACACCAGTGAATTCATGTTGTGCTGGCCATCTGTTTCTGGGCATGGGGCACTCTTGGAGTGCCCTTCATATACCATGAGTCTGATGATTCCCTTGTAAATGGTTGTCAGTTCTCCAATAGCTTCTTAGGTAGAAATGGAGGCTCATGTCCACTTCCCCATCTCAACTCTCAGACGACTCCATCTGGCTTGAACCTGTGCAGGCTCTGTGCATGCTGCCACATTCTCTGTGAGAGCATGCATGTACAGTCCTGTCTCCACTCACCCCTTCTGTGTTTATTTTTATTTGTGTACATGTATGTATCTGTCAGGGTGATGTGGTACCTACAGAAATCACAGGGGAGTGTCAGATCCCCTGGAGCTGGAGCTACAAATGGAATTTTAGACAAGTGTGAACACCTGACATGCAAGCCAAGAACCAAACTCGTGTTCTGGGCAAGACCAGAATTGTTCTTAACCACTGAGCCATATCTCCAGGCGAACTGCCCCACCTTTTTAATGAAATTTCTGAAGTATACTCAAGAAACAATACATAACCTGATTCTAGGAAAGAGTAAAAACAAAACAAAACCCTACTAATAGAGTACCATTCTTGGAGCTGAAAAGCCACATATCTTTATTTAGTATTTGTAAGACATTATAAAATGCTTTATAGTCTTATGGTTTTCTCTATAGCAAGTAAAAAGGGGAAATGGGAGCTAGAAAAAGAGGAAGAAAAATAAAAGATACCAATGAAGCCTAAGAGTAATGAAGACAAAGGAGAATAAAACCCAAAGTAAAGGCACTTACAGACATAGAGGAAAGAAAATGCAGGCTAGAGACATGGCCCAGCGGGGAGAAGCACGTGGCATGCAAGCAGAAGGACTTGAGTTCACATTTACAGAAGCCATGTGAAACTGGGTACACAACACAAGCATCTGCAATCCCAGCACTTCTGCAGGGAATGGGCAACAGAGACAGCAGTTTCCCAGAATCCCTCAGCCAGACAGTCTAGTGTACACAGCAGAAAAAATAACAAAGACCCATCTCAGGAAAGGTGGAAGGGAACAGTAAACACCTGAAGTTGTTATCTGACCACTACATGTGCACCTTAGCAAATGGGTACATTTACACACACACACACACACACACACACACACACACACACACACTGGGGGGGGATAGAAAGTGAGAGAGAGAGAAAAATTCAGAAGTCCTAACACAAACTAAGTTTTTCACAGTCTAATAAGTACTGAGCCATGGCCTCAAGATTAATCATTGTGCTTTAAAGTATTAGCTAGAAGCTGAGTCTCTGTGTAAAACAGTCACTGTCTGGTTTGTCCCCCAGAGCTAGGTACAAAACTTCTTACTAGTAACACCTGTTGAGGTTAGAGGGCATCAGCTCATGCTGGACTTTCATTCATGCAAGTCATAGATAAAGGTTAGACCAAACCAGGTCAACCCAAACTAAGCAAGGAACATTTCCTACTCCACCAAGAGCTATGTGCTCCAAATATACAGATTTTCTAAGCAAAGAGGCGCACCCCTACATTACCCTCTAACTTTGATCTTCTTGATATACCCCCATATATCTAGAATACTGAGTTAGAACCAGGAAATCTCCCTTTGCATTATCTAATTCTTCCTCTTTTTCTAGCTCCCATTTCCCCTTTTTACTTGCTATAGAGAAAACCATAAGACTATAAAGCATTTCATAATGTCTTACAAATACTAAATAAAGATATGTGGCTTTTCAGCTCCAAGAATGGTACTCTATTAGTAGGGTTTTGTTTTGTTTTTACTTTTTCCTAATTTGTGTGGATTTACAAATTTCCCACATAGCCTTTCTTGACTTTTGTGTCCCTACACTAAAGTCCTAGGTCAACAATGTGGATATCTTTTATATTCTTAGCAATGTCCACATACTATTTATTACACAACGTCCACAATTGTTACAGCAACCATTCACCATCAAATATGTAAACCAAGACACAGAAACGTTCAATAATCTAGCCAAGGTCTCAAAGTATGTGGCATAGTCAATGTCAAAGCTTTGACTGCAAAACTAGTCCCTAGATCCTCATCTTACCTCTTTCTGGCCCTTGTGATACCCTTTCCTTGGCCTGTAGCATCTGTCCTGTAATGACAACTCCGTCTATTTTTCAGAGTCTTTATGAAAACTATCTTCCTGGATGAAGTTAGCTTAGGATCTTCTTCCCCCAGTTGATATTAGCCAGAAATCTGCATTCCAGACAAAGACTATCCCAAATTGCTTTTCAAATCAATGCTGACCACGTGAGAAGTATTTGTTCTTGTGAGGAGAACTACCTAGCCTCTCCTCTTCACACTGGGTTCTGAATTAGTGTGCACAACGGTAGAATAAAGCTTTGAGATTTTGTATTAAGCTTATGCTGCTTAATGGAAGAGAACTCATGCAAGCAAATACAAACCAGGTGGTTAAAAAAGCAAAAGTCTGGCTAACTAAAAGAGAAGAGATGGTTACCTCCAAGAAGATATGCCAACTATATGGAGTCTTCTTCCAAATGGTAGTAACCCACACAAATATGTCTCAGACAGTGGCAAGTAAGGAAAACTCAGGTTTTGTCAAATTGTTAAAATCTAGATGTGCATGAGAACTGTAAGGCAAAATTAACTCATAAAGTATTTATATTCCTTAGCAAAGTCGAGGTTAGTAGACTTAGTAAAGCCTTTGTCTATCATTCCAAGAGCCACCAATGCATGTGTGATTGTCAGAGAAACGATGAGGATTTGCTAATGTGAACCTCCTTCTCCTTTCCAGATCCTGGCCATTGTCTCTATCCTGTTCATCGTACTTTCCACCATTGCTCTGTCTCTCAACACACTTCCAGAGCTGCAAGAAAATGATGAATTTGGGCAACCCAGTGACAACCGCAAGTTGGCACATGTAGAGGCTGTGTGTATTGCTTGGTTTACCATGGAGTACCTTTTACGATTCCTATCCTCACCGAATAAATGGAAATTCTTTAAAGGCCCACTGAATGTCATTGACCTGCTGGCCATCTTACCATATTATGTCACCATCTTTCTCACCGAGTCCAACAAAAGTGTGCTGCAGTTCCAGAATGTAAGACGTGTGGTGCAGATCTTCCGTATCATGCGCATCCTCAGGATCCTAAAACTTGCCAGGCATTCGACTGGCCTACAGTCTCTGGGCTTCACCCTCAGGAGGAGTTACAATGAGTTGGGATTATTAATATTATTTCTGGCTATGGGGATAATGATATTTTCCAGCTTGGTGTTTTTTGCTGAGAAAGATGAAGATGCTACCAAATTCACCAGTATCCCTGCATCATTTTGGTGGGCCACTATCACCATGACCACTGTAGGCTATGGTGACATCTACCCTAAAACACTGTTAGGGAAAATTGTGGGTGGCCTTTGCTGTATCGCAGGAGTCCTGGTTATTGCCCTTCCTATACCCATCATTGTGAACAATTTCTCTGAGTTCTATAAGGAGCAAAAACGCCAGGAGAAAGCTATTAAAAGGAGAGAGGCTCTGGAAAGAGCCAAAAGGAATGGCAGCATTGTTTCGATGAACTTAAAAGATGCTTTTGCTAGAAGTATGGAACTGATAGATGTGGCCGTGGAGAAGGCTGGAGAGTCAGCCAATACCAAGGACTCTGTGGATGATAATCACCTGTCTCCAAGCCGATGGAAGTGGGCCAGGAAGGCTCTGTCAGAAACAAGCTCCAATAAGTCTTACGAGAATAAGTACCAGGAGGTTAGCCAAAAAGACTCCCACGAACAGCTGAACAACACTTCTTCCTCCAGCCCACAGCATCTGAGTGCCCAGAAACTGGAAATGCTATACAATGAAATCACCAAGACACAGCAGCCTCATGCCCACCCAAACCCGGACTGCCAAGAACAGTCTGAGAGGCCATCTGCATATGAGGAGGAGATAGAAATGGAAGAGGTGGTCTGCCCACAGGAGCAGCTGGCTGTGGCACAGACTGAGGTCATTGTGGACATGAAGAGCACCTCCAGCATTGACAGCTTCACCAGCTGTGCCACTGACTTCACAGAGACTGAGAGATCACCCCTGCCACCACCCTCTGCCTCGCATTTGCAGATGAAGTTCCCCATTGACCTCCCAGGAACAGATGAGCACCAAAGAGTCAGGGCACTTCCATTTCTAACACTGAGCAGAGATAAAGGGTTTGCTGCCACATTGGATTATACCCCAATTGATATAACCGTGAACCTTGATGCTGCAGCTTCACATGGTCCATTGCAATCTGACAGTGCCACTGACAGTCCTAAGAGCTCACTGAAAGGGAGCAACCCCCTCAAGTCCAGATCCCTCAAAGTGAACTTTCAGGAAAACAGAGGCAGTGCGCCCCAGACCCCACCCAGCACAGCCAGGCCACTGCCAGTAACCACAGCTGACTTCCCGCTCACCACCCCTCAGCACATCAGTACCATTCTTTTAGAAGAGGCGCTCCCCCAAGGAGAGAGACCCTTGCTGGGTGCTGATGTTTCAGCACACTGTCAGGGACCTTCCAAAGGACTATCTCCTCGATTTCCCAAGCAAAAACTGTTTCCTTTCTCTTCTAGAGAAAGAAGGAGCTTCACTGAAATAGACACTGGAGAAGACGAAGACTTCTTGGACCTTCAAAGGTCGAGACCAGACAAGGAAGCAGACTCCAGCCCCAACTGCTTAGCAGATAAGCCCGATGATACCAGAGACCCTTTAAGAGAGGAGGGCTGTGTGGGTTCCTCCTCCCCTCAGAACACAGACCACAACTGTAGGCAAGACATTTACCAGGCTGTGGGTGAAGTCAAAAAAGACAGTAGTCAAGAAGGGTACAAGATGGAGAACCACTTGTTTGCCCCAGAAATTCATTCTAACCCAGGAGACACGGGTTACTGTCCCACTCGTGAGACCAGCATGTGACTAGTTATAAAAGCAATAAAAAAAAAAAAACTTGTTTCTTAAAAATGCGATTAATAATGCCATGAACTAAAATATGGGAAGCCCCTCCCCTCAAAAAAAAACAGTGCATAAAATGTTATTTTTGCATGGCATGAACAGTTTAGTTTAAGTACTGTTTAAATAAAGAGTCAAGACTGCATTTTGTAACAAAACTGAGTCAAGGACAACGAGCAAATAAAAAGCTCTGTTAGGAACCAGTGCTCTGCTATGTCTGACATTTTTGATCCTTGCATTTCTAACTGTAGGCAGATTTTCTGGTTTTAATTTTTACACTACCATGAATTCCAGGATTTGCACATGGAAGGATGAAATGTCATTGCATGTGTTCATGCTTACTGGGACTAAGGTGCTTTGAGCTTGCAAAATGCATAACTTTGTAAATAAGCCTGGATGCAAAAGTGTCAAGAACAGGTGGATACAAGTTTCTGAGACACAGGTGTTTCCTTCACAGCTCTGCCTGGAGGAGCTGCCCAGACTTCCTGTTGCAAAACTGCAACCTCTTCTTAACCTACTTTGTGCATCTTGCTTTGGGTTATAAAGATCTTACGTTTGTTTAAAGGAATACAGTATTTTTATTTATTTGGGATATAATTCAGAGGGTATGTTTATATGTATTTTTATTTATTTGAAATAAAATTTAGAGGGCATTTTTTTTCTTTTTTGCTGTTGCTTAGTTGTTGCATTTGTGGTGTTATTTATAAATCACTGAAATTAGTAAGATTT
Source organism: Sigmodon hispidus (assembly GCA_004025045.1). Classification (NCBI taxonomy): domain Eukaryota; kingdom Metazoa; phylum Chordata; class Mammalia; order Rodentia; family Cricetidae; genus Sigmodon; species Sigmodon hispidus. The sequence goes on from PVIH01006553.1 coordinate 9,768, forward strand.
AATGACCAGATATCAAGTATTTGGAATTTAAGCTTGAACTTTTGCCTATAAATTAAATTCCATATCACAGACTATTACAGAAATTCAGCTTTCAGAAACTTGAAAGTATATAGAAGGTTCTATCATAAAATAAAAAAATAAATCAGTATTTCACATTTGGAAATCATCTTTAGGGCAAGGTCTTTTGACACTACAAATATGGCTGTATTTTCCTCTGGTGTCCAACATGCATTTTATGGAAATTCCATTAAATGACTCAACAAACTAAAAGTAGAGCCCTTAACTGACAGAACTGGTCCTCAAATGAGTTACCATACTAGGAGCCCAGGTTTGGAAATGGACCACTAAATATTTTTCAATATAGGACAGAGGTATAAGATGACACCCAGCAGTCACAGAAGGGTGTTCTTGCAGACTTTGAATGTTGCAGACTCTTCCCCAGCATAGCAAGAGCTTTCAGTGATTGCAGCAACTGGACAGCATCTCTCAGCCCCCCTCCCTCCAGCCCCCTAGAGGAGGTCAGGACTTTGCATGCTGGAAGTCACTTCCTTATGGAGCACACTGAAAGCAAAGGCACTGGGAACTGGAGGCTGCCTGCTCACTGGACTCACCTTGCTTTGTGAAAATCAAGGCTCTAGTTACTATGGAGCAGCTACCAACCATGCTCTCTCCAGAATGACTCTACAAGCTCTGTGATCACACCTGTATCCAAATAAAACCAAAGGCCAAAATATTTCTAAACCCCCCTTAATATTTCAAATGAATGATTTCTAGTTTCCTGGCAATGCTCAGGTTTTGCGTCAGCAAAATGCATTTTTTACATGTGAGCATACTGTTCAGGATTGGGAAAACTGAAGGAAAAACTAAAAGCAAAGCTTATTATTTAAGGAGAAAAAAACTAAACTTTGTTGTTTTGTTTTTTTAAAGAAAAACCATTCAGGAAAAAATAGCCCAAATATTTGGAATCTAATTTAAATCTCTAATATTTCTCAATCAACAGCCTCTGGTCATTAAATCTTAGATAAGAAAACTAATTTCAATTTTTGTTAAAATCCAAGCAGTTCTAATGCTAAAATTAATTTAAAACATTTCTTTTATCCCACTGAGCTTAGAATTTCTTAACGGTTTTCATGTTTGTTTCAAAACATAACCTTTAAGAGTTTATGGTCATTAATCGTTGATGTTTATATTATGCAGACTTCTTTTAGTGTCTAAAGACTACACGTTGATCAGTTTTTGTAAATCTAGAGTATCTGAATTTTCTATATATAGTTTTTCAAAGTAAAGCAGGTATATCTATTGTTAGATGAATAGCAAATAAGTTACAAATATCATATGACTGACTGCCATATGACCAGTGTTCCACTCTCTGTGTGTCTGTCAGGCCATGGACTGAGAACCATGTTCCATTATGCTTACGATCGAGACTTTACCCAGTCTCTTGTTTTTCCTGAAAGCATTTTTCCTAAAAAGTCTATCCCTGTCATTCTAAAGGTTTGTTAGGAAGATTTCTGTTTGTTTTGTTTTTATGTTTCAAAGAATTTTCTTTAAAAACAACCCTTGGAAGTCTCATCCTCTGAGTCTTCTCATTCCTCTGAACCAAAAGTCTTCAGCTAAGAGAAACAAATGATAATTTTCCTCTAGGAAATCTTTGACTTTGCAGTTTCACATGGCAGTATCTCCCAGAATGCATCTGTGAAGTCCTTCTAAACGTCAGTAAATGGCGTCTAACTCAAAGGAGAATGAGGCTATCTGGAAAGAGCTGGATACACCGATTAAGTGTGGAGTTCTTTTCAAGTCTTTTATGTTCTACATTAAAAGTTCATGTCTGTGCTGCAACTTACTCCACTATATGTCTGCTTCAGTATTTTTAATGCTGTTTTATATTACTCATCAACAGTAAAACTGACAGTCTTATGACTTCAAATACCTCTTTTGTATCCCTTGGAAAACACCATCCAGGTTTAGGAAGGATTGCCTGAACAGGCTATTGGAAGGCTGTGCTTCCAAGAGTTCATTTCAATATTACCTAGCTCAGTTACTAATGAATGCCAATAAAAAAGACTATTTCAAAGGCCTCAAAATAATATGGTCCCTCAAATAGCTAAGCTGTTTCTTCTGGCTTTCTTAACTAGCACAAATTGCCACAAGATGTTTTTATCTCAATGATAAGAGCATAGAAATGAGTATGCATTGAATACTGTGATGGAGATCAATGGCAAAGGACCTGCCTAGCATGTGTGGCACCCTTTTTAATTCCCAGCCCTGCAGAAAACAGAAGAAAAAAGGAAGAAATGCCTTAAGTACATTCACATGTATACCAAATAGGTCCCTAAATTGACTTAATTGTTCTCTAAACATTGAACTAGAAATTCCCTCACTCTGACTCAGTTGACTTCTTTGAAGCAAAATGTGATCAAACACTGTCACGATGAAACTAGTTCTGGTATTAAAGAGAGTACATGCCTAGTGTCTGTTCTCATATTCTTTTGTTGACATTCTTATTCTCCTGCTGGGCATGGAAATTTAAATTTTATTTCTTCTTGGAATTAGAAAGGCAGAAAGAAAGGTTTAGGTATGTAGGCTACTTCACAGTTTCTTCTCTCTTAACAGCCTTCAGAATTATCAGTAAAGAACAAGAGAAGCCTGTTCTTTGTCCAGCCATGCATAGGTCACTGGAAGGTGGTGAACCTTGACCTCAGAAACATCATCTGACTTTAAGTTTAGCATCCTAATACACCACTAGAAAGATATTTAACAAGTTTCTTCTATCAGTGTCTAAAATTATAATTATGTAAATAAACAGGAATCATATTGATAACATGAAGGGTTTTTTTAAGTAGCAAGAAAGTCTATGAGGTAGTTAGGTCCTGCTAATTAATATGAACCAAGTTAGACACTTGTATTTGCCAGCTGGGAACTGTGGTCATAATGCACATGTCCCTGAGCTAAGAAGAATGTGGTATGACACACACATGAGTTAGGTTACAGAAAGCCACTTGATCTTCCTAACCAGAAGCAGACAGAACTAAAATCACCTCCAATCTAAACTAAAGCACATCATTTATTGAATTGCATGACTATTTGATGTTCACTCATTCAGATGATTCTAGCTAGATGCACTCTCTCTCTTCCAGGCCAGTCACAGTAGTTGAGCAAGGGTATAACTCTTAACCTCACAGAATGTTCTCCCACTTTCAGCTATAACACTGATACAAAGGTAGAAAAACTGAGATCACTGCTAGAAAGTCACCACCTATCAGGCTGAAAAAGTCACCCAATGATCTCATCGGGTAACTATAGAACATAAATAAGTTATAGCATTTCCCCTAAAGAAATATTTTCCTAAGAAACAGAGGAATTGTATAAAGCCTAATTTATAATTATGTTTAAATCATGTTTAGTTTTCATACTTGAAATTACAAGTTGTTAATCTGATTGAGTGGGGTTGTAAACTATCTTTGTTATCTGGTAAATTAAAAAATAATATTTTATGGTTGGGAATAAAATATTATTATAGTGCTGTGGTAGAGCACTTGCCTGCATGAGGCCCTGGGTTCCATCCTCAGTACCTAAACCAAAAAAAATTTTAATTAGATATATTTCTTCTCAAAATAGCTAATAATAGCTTGTCACAAGTAACTAGAGCAAAATTTAATAACCAGTGAGAAAGGATTGAAAATTTTTACATTTATGAATATATTTTAAAACGAAGCATTTTAGTACTTTTCTTCCTGCAGTCTCTTGGCAACATTACAGGAATATAATATTATTCTCTTCTTGATCCTCTAAATTCTTAACATTTAAAAGTCAACATTCTAAAGTCCCTTGGCTTGACTCAAAGAATTTAATCACTAGATCTATAAAGATTTGAAAGTATATTGGTTTTTTTGCCACTCCAATGTCTTCCTCAAAGTAACAAGCAAAAAAATAAAAAAGGAAGCAAAAGAAAATACATGAAAGAAAAGAGAAATGGGTTTGGTGGCCTGTACCTTTATTCTGCACTTGGGAGGTTGAGGCATAAGACTCAAGCACAGTTGTGGCTACATAGTAAATTTCCGATTAGCTGGTTAATCTAATAAGACTTGGTCCCGAAAGGAGGAAGAACACCAGCAGCCAGACATGGTGGTGTGCACATGAGTCCCCACACACGTGAGGCAGAGGTAGACTAGTCTTGAATTCAAGGCCAGCCTGGTCTACTATCAAATTCCAATCCAGGCAGAGCTACACGGTGAAACACTGTCTTTTAAAATAGAGACAGAAAGAGAGAGGGAGACAAAGGAAAGAAAATAAAAAGAAACCATGAGATGAAAACATTTAAAGGCCAGTTTCTGCTAAGAGAAAGGCCTCAAGCAGCAGTTGCAGTGAGCAGCCTGCACACACTTCAGTTAACACTGTGATTTGCTGCAGTCCTTTGGAGGTTCCAACAGCCATTTCTTCTGCCTGCTTTTGTAAAATTATCTGATTAAATTTCATGAATCTTTACTTACCACTGTCATTAATGTGTATTACCTCTCTTAGTAAGTCTAAAAGTTTATTTTAATATATGGAGAGAATGTACATATTATACACACACACATATATGCATATACATGCAGAGAGAGGGGTATAATAATAATTTGTTTGAAAGCCAGAAAAAGAACAAAGATAGAAAAGATTTTTTAAATGTAAGCAATTAGTGTGTCCTTAATTTGTCACATACACCTGCATAAATGTTGTACTTATACAAATATACGTGTATAAAACTTAGATAGTTGGTGCATGAGGAATCAGGCCATAATTTCAACTTTATTTCCTAAAGAAGTTATATCTTATTATCAAACAATTCTAGATCACCAATGATATACAACAAAACTTTCCTGAACACCTATAATTGCCTGAAGTTAACAAATATATACAGTCCCCATCTTCCAGTTTATAGCCCAGCAGAGCTTTGTGTTAAGTGATTGTGTTCCCATGTGAACTCCAGTTTCACAGAGTTGGCTAGAAAGAGCATGACAGGGTATCTAAGTCTGTTGTCTGAGATCTCCAAAGACCTTTTCTGTTCCCTTAGATTCAAGGTGTTTATTTTCATTCTTTAGTCTAGTATCCAAACTCCATGACATAATTTTTAAGCATTCTGGCTTAAAATTATAATAGCTACCTGATATTAGTGACAGTATATGAAGATATTTCCATTCCAAAAGAGAAAAAAGATGAGTAAAAGAAAATATAAGCAAAAATCATGTTCATTAATAAAAATGACTTTTAAAAATCAGAACCCTCTCTAGGTAGTCCCAGTTGGCCTCAGAATCATAGTCCTCATGTCTCAGCAGCCTATGAAGTGATTATTTTTAACTATTCTCTTGCTTATTTTCAACCTTAGCCTCTACTTAAGCCAATGCAACCTACTGCTTGGCAAAAGTCTACTCCTGCTCTGAGTCTATTCACAATGGGACCTGCTAACAAAGATATGACTAGATAGTTTTTATAATACATTTCATATTATTGAATCTAAAACATATTTGAGGTGGCACATCAAGTCAAAACAACAGCTTTTCAGAATAATGACACAGAACACTGGCAAGCTGAAAAGAAGGCTCAAAGTTGTGTCCTAATATCTACCTTTCTGTCTTTATTCTCTGCCTTAAACACCTTCTAGTGCTCAATGCAAGAAAAGGTGGATTCTTGAGAATTCGTACATAGATGTAATGGTCAAGGTCAAGTCCTATTTCTGTCCCTCGGCTCCCTCCCCCAGATTCCCACCACTCTTCCTTCCCAATTCCATAAGTTCTACAAAAGGTAAGATCCTATTTGTACAGAGAAGGTGGTTAATAACCAGAAGTAAGGACCAGTTCTCTACCACTTATTATGTCCATGTCCCCTGCATGCAGTCAGAAACGAGGCTGCAGACATTGCTGTGAGTGCACCTCCTTGTTTTTAATTGGCCCTTTGTGGTTGCTACCCTCTGCAATACACTTTCAGGTCTTCCCACCTGCGGCCGATAAAACACACACACAAGCACACACACATACACACAAACCCTCACGTTTTGCTAAATCTTGATCAGTGCTCTAGGTCTGTAGTGTAGATACACAGTGCATGTCACTTTGACACTCTTGCCAATATGGAAAGCTAAGCAATAACTCAAAATTTCGGGAGTTTGGGTGTTATGAGTCATAATGTAAAGACAATGCTGTCTCTTTGGTCTGCTGGACATCTACAACTCTGATAGCTTCCACTTGGAGACTATGATCAGGACATGATACAGCCCCTGACTTGAGCCTGACAGAGAAAGAAGTGTCTTCTACACTTCCCTTCAACATTGGTTTGTGCTGGCCAGAAACTCTACAGTAGCCAAATTGCTCACCCATCCTTAAGGCAAAATGAAGCCAATATTTTTATTTGCAACATATGGGCTAGGCTTTTTTTTCCCTGCAAGATTTATACAAATCACTACACTTGTTTAAAAATAAGAGTATTTTTAAAGAAAAGCAGAGATTAAAATCTGTATTGCTAATATTAACCCAAATTACTTGCTCAGCAGGAATGCTACCACCAGAAGTAATTAATAAAAAATGTATATAAAACTAAAATTTCAGTGAAGAATTATCCAAATTCTTTGTATTCAGCTCAAAATCTGCAACTCACAAGACATTAGGTTTATCACACAATAATCAAATCCCAGACTCATGCAATTTTAAAGAGGCACATATTAAACCATAAAACATTCAAAAGTGAATATGTAGAAAGGGTCTATTAAGCAAATATGAGTGCCATCAGCAGACTGAGGTGTTTTAACAGCCTTTAATTTAGCTACAGGGTAGCTGTGTGTGCTCTTAGCACTTTGCTTTCAATAAAATAGTTTATTTTTTTTTTTTTACTATTGCTTATATGTTGCTTGCTTCCTTGTTTTCTTTCGTTTGAAGAGGGGAATATTCATAGAGAAAAAGAAGGTTCAAAGGGAGAAATTATTGGGCAAGTTATTATTACTGACTATGCCTGGAGTATGTTGGAAACTATGTGGCCTTCACTGTCTTGGTTTCCCCTTACTCGCCTTTCCAGGCTTCTCTATCCTGGTTTGAAAGAACAGTCCTGTAATCACATCTCACATCCTTCTCCCTATGCTTTTTTACTCCTCTCTTGTCTGAGGTAGACATCAGGAGTTCTTCCCCAGGGCCCACTTGCTTAGAGCACCTAGGTACCAAGTCACTCACAAGAGCAAGACGACCATTATTAATAACATCTTGAAGCATAAAGCCAAAAGGAGGGGTATCAGAAAACTTAGAGGCCAAAAGTACATTGCCCCATCATAGAAAATAACATGATTTGATATTGTTCTCTCTCTACGAGTAACCAAAAATACAGTTCAAGCCATGGTACTGTGGATCAAGCCAAAGCCATCACTCCTGCTAAGTACATGCTCTATGGCTGAGCTGCACTCACAGACCAAACATAGTGTATTTAAGTTTCTACCACGCGGTAAAACTTAAAAGAAAATAGCTGAGTTTTTTAGAAAGATGGGACCAAAATCATTACTATATGCCAAGGCAATCATCTCAAATGCAAGCCTTTCTCCTAAATGTGTGTGAAGCTGATGAGTATGTCTGTTTTCAGGGCAATACCCCAAAAGGAAAATACCAATATCTTCTCTTTAATTTTCTACAGTAACAGACATTTCATTTGGGGAAAACTGACATTCTAGTAAGTTTTCATATACTTATAGAACAAAACTGTAATAGCCATTTAAACAAAAACTTAAAAAAAAAATACAAGAGTGAAAAGAAAGCCATACTAAAAAGTTCATACTTGTCATTCATCTCATTATAAACAATTTATATTTGGATTAAGATTTTAAATTTTTCTTTTATGTAAAAAGCATCTTTGGGTTATCATGTGAAGTAAATACAACTTATTTTATTATAAATATGTAGATTTTTAAAGACTATTATAACTTAAATGAGGTGGAATATAGGAAAATGCCAAACATACTGCTGGACAAATAGAAGATATGTGTCTTAAAATAGTAACTCCAAAGGAAGTGGTTCAAATCACATTTGTGTCAGCAAGATGGAGTTTTCAGTTCTTTTGTAGATTCCTTAACAGCCAAAAAAAAAAATTAATGTGTGTTTAAGTACAACCCACTGTTATATAAAATATAAGTCATTTTATTGCTAAGTTATATACATATAGGTACTCTATTAGGCTTTCAAGAGTGGCACTATTTTAACAAATAACATGCTATGAAAGCTAGTAATACATTTCAACCTAATTGCCTTAAATTTTTAATGTTCGGTTTTCAAGTCTCAGTTTCTTCTCACAAAAAACAGCTTTCTACAATGATTTCAATACACTGTCTGGAGACTACTTTGTATTTTTTCTGTTACCACAAATTTAAACTGCATCATCATCCTCATCAGAACATTCAACATAGTAGTCCATCTTTCTGCTTCGAATATTTGCAGAATGGTGGAACCATTTCATGAAGTGATTCATAGCCAAGTTGGTTCCACAGATACAGTAACTGACCCTTTGCCAACTATATTATGAATACAAAGGTTTATCATTAATCAAAATATTCCTCATTACATTTTTTGTCCTGAAAATTTTAAGTATAAATCATCAATAGATTTCATCAGGGACTTTTGTTTTGCTTTATTTTCATGTTAATCTTACTGATCAAGAAAAGTGATCCATAAGGGGGGCTAATGTTTCATATTAGTGTATTTAAAATTCTGTGTTATGAAATTGAGATTAAGCCCCACATCTTGTGATGATGAGTGATGACTAGCGGATTCCATACAGGACAACACTCTGCACACTCACTCTTGACACAACTGTAGCAACTCCAACCAAAGCAGGATGACTGAGATGGACACAGAGTGTGGTGGCTCTGATATTAAAGACAAGCTAAACTGAGACTATTTATATTGAATTTACAAAAAAAAAATCTCCAAGATACATTAAAACTTTCTTCTCAAAGGACCTAGTAGCCACCATTGGAAAAATGAAAATCATACTTTAATTTTAGTAAATTTGTGTTTAATTGGATTAGGATACAATTTTGAAGATGTTTGGTTTGGGGAGATGGCAGCTCTTTGTGGGGGTTGGCTAATAATTTTATGAAAACCTTAGTAGGACACATTACTTTCAATTCATTATAATGCTTAAAAAATAATTCACATTCTAAGTCATAATTGCATGACAATTTAGCTCTTATTACAATTTAGTTATATCCTAATGGAGACTGTATCCCTCTGTTTTCTCAAAAACAGTAGTTTCTAGTTTATTAAATATTATACTGACAGAAAATTATGCTGCTTAGCCAGCTTTAAGTATACTGATGCCCGTCTCTGCGCGATTTATACAAAGCTTCCATGTTGACTGTCATGTGTCTGCTGCATCCCGAAGATTCCACGGTTGTCATTTCATCTTCCTGTGCCAACCCTCAGCCATGGTGTCATGCACGTAGGCCATGATACCAGCATGGCTGTAAACTGCTTACTCCACAGAGTCTGAGGCAACACAACACTGTAGTCCAAATGGCGTACCGTGCAAATCATCTTCGTTCCTGCGTTCCTTACCACAAATGCCGAAGTAGTATTTCTCAGTACTTTTCAGACTTGTGATAAAAAAAATATCTGTCATATCTACATAGCCAAACAATGTTGAGTAATTCAGTTTTAAAATGCTGCCTACTGACAAACTAAAGAAAATTATCTACTAATTTTCCCACATAAGAGCTCAAATTTTCTTCTGTTGTCAATATAGGTCTGTCTCAAATAGTGTCTGTCATCACTATTATATGTAAAATAAGGAGGGTACTGTGGTGAAATTTTACCTGCCTAGCTGTTAAAAGTAGTAAAAGATTGCACTATCTTTAGAAGTGATTCATTTATTACAGCCTAGTATTCCAAATTGCTGGATGTGAGTATACTTGGTGTTGGAGTGCTTGCCTATGTGTGCAAGGCTGTGGGATCAAACCCCAGCATCAGAAAATTAACAAACAAAAATTTGGGTATCTTCAAAATTAATAATGATGGACAATGAGTTTCCAGAATTTAGGAAAACGGGGAGGGAGTAAAAGGAAAAAGAGGAAACGGAAGAAAATGGAAGAGAGAAAAAGTACAAATAAAGGAAGTAGTAAATGGGGAAATTAATGCTTGTAGTGTGTGTTTGTGAGAAAGTGACTGGCTTTGGAAGGTGTGTACACACAGGCACTCACATGTTTAGGATCAGAAAGGGATCCTAAATTATCTACTATGTTTTCCCCACTTTGGTTTACTAAAGTCATGCTTTTCCATTTTGTCTAACATGCAAAAGTTATTAATTCAAAATTTAATGCTAGAATTGTAAGCTTACTTTAAACTCAGGACAATTATGTAAAAATTCATGTTAATTTTTTGAAAACTTATGATGAAGGTATTTAGTATTGTCAGTAATTAATGCGTACAAAAAGCCTTGTTGGGGGTAATCCTGGATTATTTCTCTATAAAATATATCAATATACAACCTATTCTTTTTCTCTCAAGTTACAGTGATTTTAATTGTTATAATAAAGTTCCTAAATATACTCTAGGTTACAAATACTCAAAAAATATTTTTTAAATCTAACAAGTAAAGTATCAGAAATTAAATACTAAATGAATAGTTCTTTAAATGCTTCTATACATATATATTAATAAAACAACTTCCTATCTGAGAGCTATGCACAGCATTAGGTTTGTAGCTACAGTGCATGGTACATAATTCCTTTTATGAACATCAGTGTCTTAGAGGGTTTTCACACTAGTCTATAAAAGCTCTAAATGCTGCAGGGGATAAAAGAAGCACAATCAGTATTTTGTTTTAAGAGTTTCCAAATGAGTGACCCTGTTCTGTCTGCTCATGTAGTAATCGCAATCCTTTCTATGCTCTGTTGACTTTCAATACAGATTCTCACTAGGAGCTAAAACATATGCATAAGTGGCTAAGTCTTGTCTAGTCTCATTCATTTGCCTCTACGTGCTTTATTTCATTATATCTGCAAATAAGATGTTTTGGTTTCAGTTCTGTAAAGAGGATATGGTTCAACATATGCGTGTTTGTTTGGCTGTCCATCCCGCACCATTAATACAATGCCTTTCTCTCCTATTTAATGGTGTTTGTATCTGTGTCCCTATATCTGCTGCATTTTAATTCCATAAAAGAAAACATAATTTTTGTATTTATAGTTTTGCTCATCAACTCAGTAATTCTGCACCAAATCAGCATCTTTCTCTGCATGTAGTAGTCTGTACAATTGTTCAACATCAAAATATTTGTTTATTTTATGTCAAAATGTCTATAAACTTGCCAGCATTGTTCTCCATTTCAGTCTGGTAGAATAAGTGAGATAGAAAATAAATGTGTAAATGAATCATCTGTGTCATTACAGTTCTCTGCATGAAACCACTTTAACATTAAGCATGGCACAAAGGCTGTCCCCAGCAGCCCATGGTAATCTGACACCTTATTGCTGATGGTTTAGGCAGGTGGTTTAAAGAGAATATGGGGATGCTCTCAAGTCCTGGAGGAATGGGGATTGGACCCTTTGCCACTCAAAGAAAAGACTGTATTCTCCTTTTCAAAGCAATCCTTTTACAAAGATGGCAGATAAATGTCACTTGCTTTATCCTTTTTACAAACAAAATGCAGGTCCTGGAGAAATGGCTCTGCCATTAAGAGTGCGTCCTGCTCTAGCTTAGTCTCCAGTACCCATATTGGGAAGCTCAGAGCTACCTATAACTCTAGCTCCAGGGGATAAGACTCCCCCTTCTTACCTCTGCAGTCACCAACACACACACACACACACACACACACACACACACACACACACACACGTGTGCGCGCACACACACACACACACATTAAAATAGTTTCCTTTAAATCTCATGTAGTCTGGAGTAAAATAATCAAAAGTTATTAAGATAGTCTCCCATTGTTATCCTACAGTCAACTTAGAACAGTCCATCTGGGTAAATCAAGCCTTCACTCTGGACCCGGCCCCAGCTTCATGGGCATGGACCTGTGCCTCACCATCTAGGTGCAATCCTTCAGAGAATAATCCTCACACATCTTCACTGAAATTACGCCTGCTCATTTCATCTTGAAATTCTTAGTTTTGAAGAGATGCCTTGTATTTTCATCAGCTAGGTAAATGGTAGGACTTCCCACCTATTCAAATCCTCTAAAACAGAGGTCAACAGAATGAGAGATGTACATAGCGCTTACCATACATTCATTTGTTCATTGACTCTTCATGCTGTTTTATCATCATCCCCATTCTACAGACAAAGAAGTCAAAGCAGAAAGAAGTTAAATATTTTGTTTAAGGTCACATAGCCGGGAAAACCAGGATTAGAACAGGAATATCATGTGCACTGAGGTCAACTTGCTTTGCCATGCTGCCTTTCCATCAGAGAAAAGTATTTTGTTTTGTTTGTTAAGATAGCATTTGAGAAGTGTATCAGGGTCTTTTACCTTAAAAAGAACTATTGCTTAATAACTAAAAGTTTTAAAGATGATACCTTCTAAGAAACTGCACATCTCCACAGCAAAATGGTCCTGCTCCTGTTGTCAGACACTTGTGAATGTTAAATCAATACAATAGCTATAAACTTTAAGTAAAATATTGCCAGTGGACTTGTGCCCCCAACTCAAACATGATTTCAGAGAACCTACTCTCTCCACATTCCTTCTGCATTAAGAAGAGAAGAGAGAAGAATGGTGTTGAGGGAGATGGCCCTCTATCATCCATCCCTCTGCCTTCCTAGCTCAGAAACTTCCATATTGTTCCTAAAATGACAAAGGACAGCATGCATGCATAAGTAAATGCCACCATTATTGCCACTTAGTTTAAAAGAAAAAACTCATCAATTCACATGTATGAACATGAGAGGTTGGAGTTAGTAGAAAGTGATTTAGTACTAGACTCTAAAAACTAGACAAGAAAAGGAATGAGTGATTTTTTTTTCAGTGTTCAGTGCCACAAATGGAGGGTGCAGGAGTCTCTAAACAGACGGCATCCTTCAAAGTACTTACAGTCATTGTCTTATTTTGGGTTGTTGTGAAGAGATACCATGAACACAGCAACTCTTATAAAGAAAACATTTAATTGAGCAGGGTCCCTTAAAGTTTCAGAGCTTCAGTCCAATATCATCATGGGTGGGGAATGTCCAGGTGCTGGAGCAGAGAGTGCCTGCTACATCTTTCAGGCAACAGGAAGTCAACAGACAGTCACACTGAGAATAGCTTGAGTAAAAGAGACCTCAAATCCTGCCCCAGGGTGACACACTTTCTTCAACAAAACCAAACCTACTTCAACAAGCCACGTCCTAATAGCGCCACTGCCTTTAGGGCCATTTTCTTACGAAGCATCACTGTCATCCTCAAGGGTTGGCACCCAGAATGGATGATCTGTTCATGTTAGAAAATTATAAATCACCCAGTAAGCATCTCTATTCTGTCCACTGCACTCTTCACAATTCTCTTTTTTGAAGATTCAGAGAAAACAGATGAAGACCAAAAAAGAAAAAAAAAATGAGTAGGAGGTCTTCCACTCTTGGAGCTCTACCTAAGGAATATGGAACAAATCCAGGTGGAATGCAAACTTTTCTCCTGAGATGTGCTCCCTTCTCAGTGCTCCCATCCACCCTATTCAACCTTAGCAAGTCAGTTGTACAGGGCATGATTCAGAAAACAATAAAAGATGGGGGTAGGAAGGGGATAATAGCATGGCTCTAAAAGAACTAAAATAAGACTTTTTCCTCCCTTCTCCACCTTCCCCCACATCCAACCTCACATAAACAGATGTGGTTAAGGGTGTGACTCAGTTGTACCCAGAAGAGCAGAGGCTGCTAGAGTCAAGGCTGAGCACACTCCTCACCCCATCCCCAGGGCTTTCTCACTTCTCAGAGCTCCCTTGAGTGACTTTTCGGAGATAGAAATTGTCAGTATTCCTAGCCACTGAATTAGAACTTAACTAGGAAAGTGGTCTAGTGAAGTCCCTGATCACAGCTCTAAGTGTCACTTGGATGCCTTTGATTGGCTGAAACATGCATTCCCTCCCGTGACTGAGCTTTGTGGTTTCCCAAGGCACACAGCGATGTCAGAAGGTATCAGCAGACAGCAGGGCCTATCAGAGCCCTTCCCAATGCTCAATGCAGTTTAAGTCATGTGCCTACAACACACAAATCATCTACATGGGTGGAGAATACCTTCAGAGGAGAACTGCAGGGAACTCTCTGGACAAATGAAAGTGAATGGTAGAGATTGAAAAAGAAAGTTAACCTGAAAAACACCCATTTGTTGAAAGACAACTATTTTTTCTAATGTTCTCGCTGTACAAGAAGGTGGGAATAACACTCACATAGCTTACAAGTGTTTTGTTAAGTAATTCTTAGAACAGCCAACATTCAATTAATTCATGTTTCATCTTTCAGTGCTGAATACTAGTCTCAGACTTAGTACCAGGGACCTAGGACTCATAACATGAGGAACCTGCCATCAAAGAGCTCATAGGAACAGAACTAGAAAAGCAAAAGTCAATACAGGTATTCCATGCTGTCTAGTACTCTGTCCTTTCTCATGTCTCCTCTGAGCATGCATTCCACTGACTCAAGATACAGCTATGTACACAGTACCTAAATCAACCACCTCTGGCAATCAGAGGAGCTAATCCACAGAGCATTTAAAGTTTCTTTATTACTACAAAGAACAAAGATTTTTCCTCAGAAGTAATGAGTATTGCTGTGGCAGATGATGGACTTTGAAAACCCATTGTATGCCACATACTATTCTAAGAGTACTATAGCTCTGCTATCTCCTTCAATCCTGTCTCTTGAAAGCAGTTGGCTAACAGAACTCTCCAGCAGTCATGAATGAAGACACACTTAGAGGAAATGGGAATAAACTTCAGTATAAGGAAATTAGGTGCCCTTTAGACAGAACCTCCATGGTGATGGATGTTTCACATTAGTGATAAGGACAGAGCTGGTGAGATCGTCTTCTCAAGATGTCTTAAGAATTAGAATAGATACTCACCCCACTGTAATGAGAAGCACAAACTTGTCTGGATGAAGGAAGATGATGGAGATGACCTTTCTGTGTCCTTTTCATTTCTGAGATCCTATAATTTGTAATGCTCCAGAATCAAGTTTATTATTATTTTTTGCTGTGGTGAATTGTCTTCATTAAATTGTCCCCCTTCCCATTAGTACAGATGACAAAGCTGAGGGGGGAGGAAAGAAATCTTCAAAAGCACATTTTTAACCTTCTAATAATCACATATTCACATTTTTGCAGGAATAAAAAATCCCATTTAGAGAGTTATACACCAAAAGATGTCAAAAGCAAATGATAGACATGCCATAAGGCTACATTCTAGAAACCCAAGCAAACAAACATTGCATCCTGTGGTAAATGGATCTGAAATGCCTCTGTAAAGATGGAGACAATGAATATTTATCACTTGTACACACAAACTGATTCTTAAATGTCAATGATTTTAAAAACAAATAAAAATATAAATATTAGAATTTTTTAATTTTAAGGATTCATATTATAGGACTGAAAAGGTACATCAGTGGTTAAGAACACTTGCTGCTCTTCCAGAAACCCAAGGTTTGATTGGAGTTGATTGGAGTTGAACCTGCAAGGCAACTCACAACCATCTGTAACTCCAGTTCCAGAATACCCAATAATCTCTTCTAGCATCCAAGGGCACCAGATAGCACACACTTGGTACACAGACATACAGAGATACATGCAGGCAAGACCCATACACATAAAGCACTTTTTAAAAGACTTCAGATTCTTGTCTGAGCAGAATTAAGAAAAACAAATATAGTTACTATAAAGTAATTGCTCAAGAAGCTGCAATTTTAAATCCAAACCCTAGTCAATTTCTCAGGTGGTAAATCATAGCACCACAAGATCTGTCTTTAAACCTATTGCTGATAAGATAAAGTTAACCTGTAAGACTCTCGGCCTCTACCTCTAAATAGTGAGGGTGATGGAAAAACTAGAATTCCAGTATCCAATGAGCAAGTGATTCATTACTTGATTCCTAAACATCCTAACCATGTTGTTCTCTATCACATTTCCTCACTTTATTCCCTCCATATTTTATCATGCTCCGAGCTTTGCTTGTTCAGTTTGATTACTTCTCTGGTGTTTCTTTCCTACTTCCATGATGCCACCTAACCCAAACTAATAACCTCATGCAGAGACTCTATAGTCTGCCCGTTTGTCCCATTCTTTTAGACCTTGGCTATCATGCAATAACATGCACTGAATGAAGACATGAGAACATGCTGAAAAAAAAAAAAAAAAGAAAAGGCTGTTATTCCAGAAAGAACTAGAGCAAGGAGAATCTGAAGAAGTCTGGTGAATGGTTCAGAACTAAAGACTATTACAATGAGAAGAAAACAAAACACTGGGAGCTCTCTGTGCAAGGTAATGTCCTTAAGGAGGACCAGTAAACTGGGCTCCTCACACTATACAGGGTCTTATGGGAAAAATATCAAAGGAGAAACAGAAACAACTTCAGCCTTAATGGAACCTACAGACCAGCAGGAAGACATTTTATGAAGTAAAATGAGTGCGAGCTGAAGTGCAGGCAGAGGGCAATAGCACTGCGGGGGATACAGAAATTAAACATGGAGTGTTCAGAAGGGAGCTTGAAGCAAGCAGAGTGTATGCTGAAGGCTTTCTGAGAGGCAAAGAAAAGAAAGTACCTAAGTTAAGAGCACTACAATTAAAACATGAAGTGCCCAGTGTGTTCTGGAAACAACAAATTCTTTACAGTATGCACAAAGTGTAGAATGTCTGTGTGTCAGTAAGATTTGATCACTATGATGATGCATCTAAGGACAACTTAAAAGACTTATTTTGCCTCATAGTGGCAGAGGTTTCAGCCGATGGTTGCCTGAGTTAGCCTCATCTCTTCTGTGGTCATAGCATGACAATAATACAGGGAAATGCATGGTAAAAATTGCTACTCACTTTACAGTGGTGAGAAGTACGGGAAGTGGGGTTGAAGATAGGCTAGAGACAAGATACAATGACAATGGCATGTCTCCAATGACCTGTTTTCTTCAAACAGGTCTACCTCTTAGAGTTTTTGGGTACCTCCAAATAGCCTATTATTAAGCTATGAACTTAGCAATGCCTTAATATATTGGTAATATCAGAGTCCTCATGATCTCATCACTTCTCAGGGCATATCACCTCTAAATATTGGAGACCATGCCTTCAACATATGAGACCTTGGAGAGTATTTCACATCCAAATTATACCAGTGCACAAGGCCTTGAAAATCATATGAAATAATTTCACTTTTCCTCTATGTGATGTGAGGCAGTTTTGAAAAAAAGAGCATTGTGAGAAGACATGAAATGAATAAGGCATCTGGGGAAAAAAAAGAAAATTCGAAGGAGGGAGTCTGTGAGCATTTTTTTTTTTTTGTGGTAGAGAATATGTGTCTAATCTTACTTCATCTTCACAACCCCTATGTGAAAAAGACAACACTCCTGTTAAACCTTTATAGTTTAGATACTGAGGCTTAGAAGCTGAGTTCTAAAAGCAGAAATAGTATTTTAATAACTTAGATAAGAAATGAACATCTGAGCTAGGACACAATTAGATTCAGAGAAATTTAAAGAAAGAATAGTATTTTTAAAAGTTGCATTTTATATGCATTATGTTCTACTATGTCTACTAAGGTTTTTTTTTTTAATGTTGCAAGTGATACCACCCTCAAAATCACATTTCCTTAACTAATTAGAGGAACTTATTAGCTCAGAAATTGAAAATTCAATTTGATGTCAGCCTGGTCTACATAGTGAGTTCCAGGATAATCAAGGATACATAGTGAAGCAATGTCTCAAAAAAAATAAAATAATGGATACTGGAGAAATGACTTAGTGTTTAATAGTATTTTTTCCTCTTGTAGGAGAACTGGGTTCAATTCCCAGCACCCATATAGTGGCTCAAAATCATACCTAACACTATTTCCAAGGGATATAATGCCATCTTCTGAATGCTATAGAAACCAGACATGCACATATATACATGAAAGCAAAACATTCATATTTAGAAAGTAAAATAAATAACTTTTTAAAAAATATTCCCCAAAATTAAAATTCCATGTTTGCAATTTACAACATGAGGTCTCAGCATCTATTTTTTCTGCCACACTTACTGCTTGATGTCATCACAGACTCTTATTCCCCCAGGAACTGATAACCCAAATAAACCTTTGCTTCTATAAGTTACCTTGGTCATAGTGTGTAGTGAAATTTAGGTATTATTGAAGGAGATCTAGAGGCATAGCTTTGGGGTCTCAGGACCCTGAATGGGGCATGGCCAGCCCCCATTGAAAACCCCCATTACATGCTGACCTTCCTTCCTGTTTGTTCATGCATTGTTAAAGAAAGAATTGGCACCATCACTGCATGAGACAGTTCCACTCTCCAAAAATTGGCCTCAAATTCAATTTATATCAGTTTATATAACCCTTTAATAACTAATAATTCTTTATATAATCAGTTACATATAAATAATTCTACAATATCTGGCGCCAACATGGGTTTTCAGAACTCCATGCTAAGCAGGGCCATGGGTCATAAATAATTCTACAATAATGGTGCCTTATCACAGCAATGGAAAAGTACTTGATATACTGTGTGATACTAATAAATTCTTTTGTTTTCACTTTTTTTCACTAAAAAAATTTATACTACCCACTACCTTAAATGGAAAAGAAGTCCATTGGAATTTTTTTAATGTTCCAGACACTCCAGAAGAAACAGGAGTGAATTATAACTAATCATATAGTTAGTTATAAGAGAAAGTAAGGATCTTCATGCAACAGTGGTGGATCACACAGAAGATGATGCCCAGGGTTAAGCCACAATCATGGATATGATAGTATAATCCTTTTACTAGTTGGAATCTTCAAATGGGTGGAGAGCTTTTGTTTGACATTTTAAAGAAAGATAAAACGTCTTAAGCTCAAAAAATGCATTTCTCACCTCTGCTACAAATTTGGGATCCTGGCACTTCTATACTACTATGTAGACTAAAGTTTCTCAAACATGGCTGGCTGTAGGGGGAGTTGGTGTTGGAAGACTTAGTGATTGTAGCACATCTACAGCACTCCTGGACTGAACCACTAGATGGCAGCACCACTCCCCATTGGCAACAACCAAAAATGGCTCTAGCTTAATAACTGAAAAATACTTACCTAGATGAAAGCTTATGCAACTGTGGGCCATGACCCCCTGTGGAGTTGTATGACTAAATGTGGCTCTTGTGAAATATATGGCAACAGTAAAAGGTTTCTGAGCACTCCACAAGAAAATAATCCAAAATGAAACACAAAATGAATCTGAAGTTCCTGGCAGTGCTTATCCATGTTTCGTTGTGACTTCACGCCATCTCTTGGCTTTGACTCACAATATGAGCACTTTGCATCGTGCATGCCCTCAGACCATGCAACGAACTCAACCTGAAGCACTTCAGCTCAGATCTGAGACTATTATATGTTATGAATTGCAGAGTTTTTGTTGTGCATTAAAGTTTTTTGTTCTGACAGAAACATAGTAGTGTAATTACAGCAAACAAAGGCATTATTTCTCAGCACTATCAAGTTCATATATCTTTATAATGTATTGCATTGTTAGAAAAGCACCCATCTCACCTAAATTTGCATTCATTTTTAATAAGTGATAAAATCACATGTATACCAAAGAATTATTTTAAGGTAAAATAATTTTAAATATTATTTTTAAATTTTAAATAATATAATTTTAATTAAATAAATAGAATTTAAATATATTATATTCATATAATATATTTAATTTATATTTATATAATATAAATATAATTTAAATTAAATAAATAAAGAATAAATATAATTTTAAATAATATACATGTTAAAATAAATAACATGTATATTATTGTCAATAGACATTTCATTTGTAGACATATTTTTCTTTTTTTTTTTTTCCTTTTGGTTTTTCAAGAAGAGGTTTCTCTATGTAGCCCTAGCTATCCTGAAACTCACTCTGGCCTTAAACTCAGAAATCCTCTTGCCTCTACCTCCCAAGTGCTGGGGTTAAAGGAATGCTCCACCATTGCCTGGCTTGTATACATATTTTATATACCTAGAGTCAAATAAAAAAAATTGGAAAAGGAGGTTGTGGAAAATGTTTAAGAAGGCCTTATCTAGATTGAGTAATATCTAATTGAGTTGTTGACCAAAGAGGTCCCATAGAAATCCCCAGACATTCCAGGCTTTCTACAAATGACAGCAAAGCCCTGTTGCTGATGACACCATCCACACAACTCATTGATCATGGAGAGATGGTGCCTACATAGAGCCTTCACCCCTGTCTTTGATACAGAAATGTACTCTGCATGCTACCAAAAGAGAAATATAAACACCAAGCCAGTCACAAATCCTTTTCTCTACAATGGTGTCCTGCCTATGAGATATGCTATAACAATAGTGACGAAAAGGCTGGATATAATCAACCAGTATCTGATTTGATTTAAAGCCTACTTCACAAGATGGAACTCATACCCAGCACTGCTTGGGTAACCAAGACTTTATAGTCCAGGGACCTAGGATAAAACCAAATACTATTGTTCTACAAAATGGCAATAATAAATAAAATAAATGTAGCAATAAAATAACTCTGAATGACATTCTGTTATACTCAATGACCAGGACCTTGCTCTGTGATCATCAGAGAACCTTCCTCCTCTAGCAGTTGGCAACAAATACAGAGTCCCACAGATAGACATTATGCAGGGAGAAAAACCTAGAAGAACTCAGTCCTGACTGGGATCTCTCCTCTCAGAGCTCAGGGAACCCCAAGGAAGAGAAGATAAAAAGATTTTAAGAGCCAGAGGAAGTGGAGGACACCAAGAAAACATGCTCCTCTAACTCAGCCTGAGGAAAGCCCAGATGAGGTCTCAGAGACTGAGGCAGCATGCATAGGGCATGCACGGGTCTGCACCACATCCCCTGCATGTATATTATGGCTTCCAGTTTAGTGATCTGAATGGGATTCTTTAGTGTGTAAGTTAAGGGGTTTTGATTCTTTCTTATGCTTTCTCTTGGGCTGTTTTCTCTTCTGTTTGTTTGTCTTGTCCAACTCTGATGTGACAGTTTTTGTTTTATTTTATTGTGTTTGATTTTGTTGTATTGTATTGCTTTCCCTTAAAAGCCTAGTTGCTTTCTAATGAGAGACAAGAAAAAGAGTGGATCTGGATGGGAAGGGAGGGATAATGGAAGAGTAGAGGGAGAGAAACCATAATCAAGATACATTATGGGAGAAAAAAATCTATTTTCAATTAAAAAGCGGGGAGGAATAAACACACCAAAAATTAAAATTAAAAAATTCCTTTTTAAAAAGCTCTCATCTAGACTATCAACCAATAAAGAGTGATATTCAGAATGATGGGATGAGTTTCTATTGTATGTTGAACCTCTTTCTTCAATAAAGATGAAATGTCTGGCTTTAGTATGAATTTTAACCAAGGAAATTAATATAGCTTAGAGTTAACTGGAAGAGATTAGTACTAACTGATTTCTCCTTGACAACCAGCCATTTGTTAAGTTAATCACATTATGCATATCTATATTCAGTTTCACTCAAAATTAACTATATCCTTTCTGTATGCTGGCCTGTGAGATGGTTCACCTCCCAGTGACTTGTTATGAACATTTTTGCAGACCTAGTACTCTCTCTTAAACCTACTAGAAATCACTATTGGAAGTTCCCATGTATTGAGGCTCTGAAAGAAATTTTACAAACAGCCTAAAAATTCTTTTTTGTGAAAATGAAAAACTTTGCTCTCACAGAACAAGTAATCAAGCATTATTCCCCAAAGAGCTATTTCCTTTCTGCGAGCACAAAGCCCATTTCAAAGTCTTCATAAATGGAACTGTTTTATAAACGAGCACCATCAAAAAGACCACACTAGCATTCAAGAAGGAAGCAGCAAACCAGGAAATAGGGCTCCAGGAAGTAATGGGGCAATTTCTTCCGCTCTGAGAAATCATCTATATTGCCTTTTACACACACACACACACACACACACACACACACTCTCTCTCTCTCTCTCCCTCCCCTCCCCCGTGTGTGTGTGTGTGTGTGTGTGTGTGTGTGTGTGTGTGTGTGTGTGTTCACATGCTTGAGGTGGAATCTAGATCCTCTGGCAATTTAAGCACATTCAATAGCATTAAGCCTCATGTCTAGTCAAGGATATAATCTTATACAAAGCAATCCCAGACCTAAAATATTGTTAACAGTTAGACACCCCTAACACACAGGAAAGAAGAAGAAGAAGAAGAAGAAGAAGAAGAAGAAGAAGAAGAAGAAGAAGAAGAAGAAGAAGAAGAAGAAGAAGAAGAAGAAGTTTAAGTTGATTTAAATTCACAAGGAAAAATGCTGCCTCATCCTGGCCACAGTTTCCATCCTCCCCTTCAGAGTAATTCTTAATTGGATAAACCAAGATACAAAGATTTATAATGAAGATACTGTTGTGGGACATATCTGTCTACCAGAGAAGACAGCTCAGATATGGAATTAAGACAATTAGAAAAATTTTATTAGGCAGCTGATAACTACACTGGGTGTTCAGGATTCCTGTGTAGCCTCGAGCCTTTCTTAGAGTGCGCTTTTGAACAAAACAACAATGACAAAAATATATTCTGGGCTGATATACTCCAATTAGCAACAACAGTTAGCCAAAAGTGAAACTACAGAAGCCAAAAAGCAAGGTTAGTACACTTACATATTTTGATGGATTAAATCTTTGTTTTCATTTTCGAAAGTGGTACTGTCCCACATGTTGAGTTTCATGGCCTCAATGGTACTGCTATAATGGAGTTAGTTGTGCTAAGACCTGAGGCCCTTTTTTGAAAAAGGTAAGAACAACACAGAGTACAACATAGAATCTTTGTACTGTAGTGTAAGGAAGATCTGCAACAATGATCCACTTCCCACTAAAAGTGGAAGGGAGGCCACAGCTCAGTTAAATCCCTGAAACCATATGTGACAGCTATTCTTGGTTGTCAACTTGACTGAATCTGGAAATCAAAAATGGAGGGCACACCATTTTTGCTTAATTTGAAACAAGTAGATCTACTTCTAATGTAGACCTTTGAGCTAGGTTCACACCTTTATTCTGGATCTTGAGGCAGGAAGACACACCTTTAATCTGAACTACATCTTCTTTTGGAAGCTAATATAAGGTCATGGGAAAAGGAAACTTTTGCTCTTTGTCTGTTTCTTCTTTCTATAAGTCCATTTCATCACTGACATTAGAGCCCACTTCTTCAGTATTCCAGCATATACTGAACACCAATTAAAACATCCAGACTTGTGGACTGAACAACTACTAGATTCTGGAATTTTCCATTCATAGCTAGCCAATATTGGATTAGCTAGACCATAGTCTATAAGTTATTCTAACAAATCCCCTTTCTGTATATATAGCTATAGATATACTCATGGAGGGAGGGGGAGGGAGGAAAAGAGAGAGATTCATCTTTGTAAGTTCTGATACTCTAGAGAACCCTAATATAACATGTAGAGATGGAAAGAGAGAACAGTTCTCTCATCTTCACATACAGGCTGTAGCATTTCTCAAACACACACATACACACACACACACACACACACACAAACTCTAGTTCTCCTCCCAAAAGCTTCTACCCTTTCCAAAATCAAGGCTTTATTTTTTTCCTTTAATTTTTTTTCAAATAAATACCTAAAAGTTTAATTAGTTAAAATAGAGCCAGTGTGGGGGCACATGCCTGTCATCTCCTCAGTTGGAAGAATCAACAGGAGGGTTAAGAGTTCAAGGTAATCCTCAGCTCCCTGGGGAATTTGAAGTCAGCCTGGGCTCTCAGAGGCTTTCCCTGTATTTTTTAAGTTTAAGTGGAGTCTCTTTATAACCAAGGTTATACCCAAGTAAAAACAAGAATTACCTAACCCTCCCATTCCCATCAGGCGACTCTCCAAGTTGGTGATCTTGTGTAGTATGATTCTGGCTCTAACAAACAGGTTCAATTGTATAATGGAAACCCTGTTCTATCATATCGTGGCCCAATGGATCTATACATATGCCAAGCACATAACCCTCTAAATTTCTCAAATTTCTCAAATCTAAGTTTTTAGCCTCTCAAGAATTCTGGCTATAGACATTTATTTCCAAATAATGTTTACTGAAACCATCAAGCCACCAGTTTTTAAAATTATCAAATATCTAGTAAAAAAAATTAAAATTTTACTTAATTTCCCATGAATTCTTTAATACCTTCTTGCATTAACTGGCAAATAGGATTTTTTATTTTGGAAATTAATTCATAAAAAGTTAAATTACTAGTTCATGTGTTGTTTTGGTTTTTTTAAAAGATTTATTTATTTATTATGCATACAGTATGCAGAAGAGGCCACCAGATCTCATCATAGATGGTTGTGAGCCACCATGTGGTTGCTGGGAATCGAACTCAGGTCCTCCAGAAGAACAATCTTAACCTCTTAACAATCTTAACCTCTGAGCCATCTCTCCAGCCCCATGTGCTGTTTTGTAAATGGAGTTTTGTTGTACCAATTTCCCCTACTTCCTAAGACTAAAACCTTAAAACTTTAGTGCAACACACACAGAGCAATAAACACATTTTGCAACACAATCCAGCAAATGCTTATCTACATAAAAATACATGTAAATTTATATCAGAATTCATATTTATTAAATTAAATAACATTTCACTAGGTGAGACTGATTTCTCTATGCTATTTTATTCTAGTACAGATTTTTAAATTTTTCAGTGACACACTAAATTTATTTTAGGAGCTGCTTAATAATGGAATGCTGAAGCTTAAAACCCACAGCCTTAGCTTAATGTGGTGGCTCATACCTGGAAGGCAAGGCAGGACACTGCAAATTCAAGGTCAGCCTAGACAACAGAAATCCAGACATGCTGACACAAGGTAAGAAGATCAAGGCTGGCCGGGATGTGTCAGAAACAAGCCTCATTGACATGAAACCCAATCTCAAAACTCAATTAGCTTTAGGTACTTTAATTGTTATATTAAGGAAGTTAAACACCTGGATAAGTAAAAACATCATATTTGAGACTTCGGATTAATGAGTACAAATTAGTTAGCCTTAAGCCAGAAGAAATTGCAGTCTCTTAAAATGTCTCATGGATGCATTCCCTAAATCAGCCAATTCTGTAACCTAGCTCTGCCAAAAACTTCTGAGAATAAAAAGAAAAACTATAATTTATGCAATAGTTAAAATATGAGAAAAGAAGCACTAACCTTGAGGGTGGAAGATCTATCTAAGAGTTGGGTGATTTGAGTCACCTCTGCAGGTCACTGAGACACACTGGCTTCCTCAGCTGCAAATTCAGGAAAATAGCCACCAAAAAACAACAATCACAGAATTTCTACCTTCATCTACAACGTAACAAAAGTTTGTATGTTGCCAGTTCTGTCCTTTTAACAAGCAAAATGTAATGAAAAAAATCAATGGCTTTTCTTAGACACAACAAAGAACTGTGAACAGGGCAAACTGTCACAGTAAAATCTGGAAAGGTGAATAAACACAGAAACTCACAGTCCAGGTTTGCTGATGTGAAGAAAAAAGCCACCCAAATTAGGCACACTTTTAGGAATGAAGGTAAGAAAATGCCAGGGACAAGAGTATGTCAGAACTCATACATGTGTTTCGGTCTTCCCTTCCTGGAATCCCAACATTTGGAGGAACCCTTATAGGTAAATGGATTTTGCTTCTAGGAATCCCACTGAGCTCTCTCAGTGATGATCCTGGAAAGATCTTCAACAGGAGAAAAGGAATGGTAAACTTTCAAACTATGCCTAAACCCCATAGAATCCATGACAAAGGCCTACTTTCTAGCCAAAGGGCTTGTCTGCACTGTGACAGGATGTTTACCCAACACCACTTTTTCTAGACTTTTTGTTTCACTTAAAGATGGGGGAGGGGGAAAGAGGTAAAAGTGCTTGTGAGGTCATTAACCTAGGCCACATGATGATACAGTGCTTCTCACACTTTATCCCCACAAGACTCCAGCAGAACAGCAGAGCTTGCAGTGGAGAAAGCAGCAAGGGTCAGATTCTATCTTAAGAGAAATTATAAAGAAAGTTTAAACAAAAGGGGAGACAAAAACCAAGGACATTGGAGTCATATATTTTGTCCTGGTACACGCAGCTGCAGCAACTCCTTACCGAAGGAACATTAAGCTTCACACTTAAGGCCTTTTTTTTTAACCTTTATTTACCCATTTCCTTTCATCTCATGCATCATGTCTGGTTTTTTAAAAAATCAGTCACTAAAGGGCTTTCTGAAGATGGTTCAATTGGTAAAAACATTTGCCTTGCAAGCAAGAGTTCTATCCACAGAGCCCATATGAAACTGCTGGCCTGGGTGGCACAGGCTTGTAATCCCACAGCTGGGTATAACAGAAAAGGATCCCTGACAGTCACTGGTCAGCTAGTCTGGCCTAATTGGTGAGCTCTGGGCCAATGAGAGACCCTGCCCAAAGGAGATCAACAACATTTCTGAAAATGACCCCCAAGGTTGTTCTCTAGCCTCCAAAACCATGAACACAAACATCCACAACACACATATACTTTACAAAGTAGTAATTACAGAGTAAGTGATGCTAATCCAAGTACACAGTCTGATAAGACAAAATATCATCAGAAACAGAATCATAAATGATACCTTTTTTGGAATGAATTATCAAATAGAAAATTTAAAATAACTATAATAAATATGTTAATTACTATAGAAGAAAAAGTAAATAGCACGAAAGAACAGAAACAGAATGTAAGCAAAGAGCTTGACTGACTACAAAAGAATTAATAATAAATGCTGCATATCAAAACTACAGTATCAAAAATGAATGCCTTCGACAGCCTCATTGGAAGACCAGACATAACCAAAGGAAGAATCCATAGTCCAAAAGCAAATCAGCAGAAACGTGTTAACTGACAGAGAGATAAAAGAATAAGCAAAACAAGTTGCAATCCAACCACTGTGGGATAGCTTGAGATAGACCATGAGCACTTGGAATTTGCAAAGATGGAATAGAGAAGAAAACAAAGAAATATTTGCAGTAAGAGTGGCTAAGCGTTTCCCCCAAATGAATGACATATACCCTATTGGACACAATGAGTTACATCACAGCATATCACTTTAAGCTGTGATCTGAAAAACAGAAAAACAAGGAGAACATGAATGTGAGGGGGGAGCACATGTTGGAGGAATTCCTGGGGGGACACGGAAGGGAAGTTAGGGGTAAATATAATCAAGGTACATTGCATATATTATGAAATTGCTGAGAAATAAAATTAAATTATTTTTTAAATAAATAATTTTTAAGAAGCAAGACACAATTATTGCTGACTAAAGAAACCTGAGCTCACATTGCTGGACAGACAATTCACTCTATCCCAGGAGCTCTTTTGACCTAAAAAGCATCCAGGAATCCAGCAATACCTACCTACCCTAGCCTGAGGCTGTGTGTTGCTTAGGACTACATTACTTTGCCTCCACTGAAATTTGAAGAGGGGATGGGGTTCAATGATGCCATTTGGAGGTTCTCCCTCAGAAGCCTATAATTCAACTAAGTCTGCCAACCTGGGACCAAGCATCTAATTCCTGGGCCTTTCAAAGTGCTTAATATCCAAACTCCTGTACCTGTAAGTGAACCTACTGATGTGTACTGATGTTTAACAACACCAAACAATCTTCAAACACACATTTTAAATGTTAAGGCTAATTAACCAGGAACACCACCACTTTTCATTTTGTGTGCTAATGGGGGCACATACCGGAACTATAAGTAATGATTCTCATTAGAAGAAGAAGAAAATTAGCATTTACAAGTTCCAATTAAGTTTCAACTCCCAGATATAATGTATTTTGCTGTTCACTAAAAATAGTCAACCTTTAAACTAGAGAAGGAAATAGCAAAATGCCCAAATAATATAAGAAAATTGAGGCAAGGATGACACCATTAATGTTTTCCAGTTTGTGATTGTTCACAGGTTTGTGATCTATAGGAAACTCAGATTTACCAGCAAGACATAAAATAAAAATTAATGGCACATGTAAATACACTATGAAAACACTAAATATTTCTTTTAAATATGAGTCATTCATTACTACTGTTGCTGTTGCCATGTAACATTAACCCACAGGGATTGAGAGTATCTATAGGAAAAGCCCAAAATGCTAAAAGCATAAAATTATTAACTTTTGTCAACATTCATTTTTGCCAAGGTCATGACTATTAAAAGTTCTTAAATTCCTTTAAAAATAAAAATAAAAAATACTTCCATGTGGAAAGATTAAAATAATAAAAGGAGAGATGGAGTATATTATATCTCAGTGGTACGGCATTTGCCTAGCATACACTTGGCCCTAGGATTCAGTCCCAAGCATCACAAAATAAGTATTTAAATTAAATAAATAAATACCATAGAAAGCACTGGAAGCAGTAGGATTCCATGTAAAGTGTATAAATAATGCTAGCACATAAATTAGGTTTTATTTTCCTCCAAAACAGTCTGGGGAATGCCTACAACCTCTTTAGTTACAGCTGAGGGACAATGTCTCCATCTATTTTGGTGGCCCGGCAGCTTTCTCTCCTTAATTAGAGTGTCCATATTGCCTGGCCATCTGTTGATGGGTCCTTCCCAAGCTTTGGTGATGGAAGGGACATTTTATGATCTCATCCCTTTAGTGGGAGGATAAATCCCACATTTATCTGATCAGGACTAAATGCCTTTGGAGAAGACATGAGAACCCTCTTGGTGCTTGACGTATAACTGCTGATCATTCCTTTTGTTACAGAGATTCCCATATTCCTGTTTGGCCATTTATGGCCATCGAGAATGAAGGTGCCATTTGCAGAACACATTCTCCCTACTTTCTCAATACTTACTTTAGATCGTCTCCTGTTGCTTGATTTGTTATTTGAAAGAAATATTTGTATTTTCTAAAATGCATTGCTTCTTCCTACATTGCATGTGGTGGTTATCTGTAATTCTGTTTGGGTAGCCACCAGCCCAGATTAATTGTTTGACAGCAGCTTCTCAGTTTTTCACTCTGGTGCATTGTCTGCATCAATGGGTTTCAATAGTCCTGCCCATCTCTATACATTCATGTGCCTTCTCTCAACAAGAGACAAAGCTTACTTGCTGCCATAGACTATGGGATAACCTGGAGCCTTGCTTGGGGCGAAAGAGAAGGGAGGGAGTGACAAATGTTCTGACCCTGAAGCTGCTGAGGTCTGAGGATGTCTACTTCTGTTCATTCTGAACTTGGCTGTCACGGAAGGAAATCTAGTTAAGGTTACATCAGAAGAGGTTATGAAGATCGGTTCTGGAGGAGAAACTACAGAGAAGGAGGAACACATGGAAGAAAATCACGGATTCTGGGACATGCACAAACCATACCATTCCCATAAGAATCCAGCAAGTCTAAAGTCCTTTCAATTGTCTTTTTTAATGTGCCAGAAATGAGCTTACATACCACTGACATACCATGTGGGACCATCTTAAGTCCCATAGCATCAAATGGTTGTAAGCCATGTGCCCCAGTCAGCACAGGTAGAGTGAAGAAGAACCATTTTCACCAATACATGCCTGAGTCCCTGACCTATACATATATGAGTAAAGAAATTGTTACTACAAACTTTTGTATTTGGAGATGGCTTGTTATGTTGCAATATATAGCTAGCAGAAGTAGTTTGATATACCATTGTAACAATTGCCCCAAAGACTGATGCTACCCTGTGTTACTAGCTCCCTGCAATGTTATCTCCTATCAAGAGGCAGGAAAGTGACCATTGACCAACAAAATATGGCAAACGAGATGTAGAAGTCCTAGGTGAGTATTCAGTCACAAAGGGCCTTGCAGCTCCAGCCATCACACTTCTGGAGCCTGGACTCCACCATACTAGAAAAAACACTGCCTAAACTGTGTAAAAGGAAATTAAGATTTCCCAGCTGAGAGCCAAATATAGCCACAGACTGAGACCATCTTGAAGTTCTCTCAGCAAATGATGATGGATACATGAATTAGCCCAGTCAAGATCACCAATTGTGCTATCCCTGAGAAATGATTATTGTTTTATGCCACTAAGGATAGAGACAGTGTTCTGTGCAGTAGATGACAATGAATAAAAAATACTTCTAGCCCACTCCACTTACAGTTGTAAGTCCAATAAGGCTGTATAATATAGGCAGCCGATTGCCAATGTTGGGAATCCAGAAGAGTGGTCAGACCCACAGGCTGGAGTGTTACATTCCTTGGGGTGACTAGGGCTCTACCCTTAATAAGAAAATGAGTGATGAGGATCAGAATAGTAGGTACCTCAAAGAGGTCTTATGGGCACTCAGTGAAAAATCTACATAATATATACCCAGAAAATGTAAAGCAGTCTTATTTTTCAAAGCCATGAGATAGGTTTTTATGGAAAGACTTCACAAATTTTCAAATGAAGTCATATCCTTTTAAGATCTTTTTATAAAATGAAACTGAGAATGAAAAGCCCACATTCCAGAGCCCTCAAACCTTCTTCAGGAGGTTGTCATGGTAGTACTGGAAGGATTATAGAGGAAATAGTTTAGGACATTTTTATGGGATGGGTCTGTAGGAGGGAATACTTCTAAAGGATAATTTAAAATAGTTTTAAGCAAAGATTTAAGCCCTGATTTAAAAAAAAAAAAAGTTACTTCCGATTACTTAAACTAGGATTCTGAAAATTTCAGAATTGCTGTCAATATAAAGGCAAACAGCTTAATATTGTTTTGTGCTACAGAAACATCAGTGAGCACTTGTGTTTCCCTGTTTCATAGAACAGCAAGAAGATCTATTCTTTGATATAGAAGTAGAAATGCAGAAAGAAGGCCTGGAAGGTGGCGGAGCAGGGAAGGATGTTTTCTGTCAAGACTGGGGACCCAAGTTCAACCCCCGGGTCTCAGAGTGGAACAAAAGTACTGATTCCTCAAGTTGCCCTGTGATCAACACATGCACACTTTGATATACATCCAAGCATATAAATAAATAAATGTCATTTTAAAGTTTAAACAAATGAGAAAAAATCCAGTCCTCCATCACTGGAAGCAAAATTAAATAGTTGAAAACTTAATGAAATGATAGTATATAAATGCATCATAAATTTATACACTGGGAATAAGCAACAGGTAAACTGTCTAATCTATTGGAATATAATGCAAATTGTTTATTTATGTGTTAATTAGATGTACTTCAATAACTGCCTCAGGAATAAGACATCAAAATTGTCAAGGCAATGGAATGAGAATAAATTATAGTCCTTAACTGATAAATGAGAAAAAAAAATTTCTCCACAACTAGAGTCAATACTACAATTTGGGAACTGGTATAGAAAATACTAACAAAATTTATGTATATTCTTTTTATACTCTTTAGAATCTTACTTAATTTAGGTTGCTATAGCAAAATATCCTAGACTGGGAATTTGAAATAAAGAAATTGATTTGTTACAGTTTTTCTGGAGGCTAAGAAGTCTAAGACCAACATGCCGATAGTTCCTGAGGGCCCACTTCCTGATTCATAGAACACTTTCTTGCTGTGTGCTTATATGGAAGAAAGACAGAGATCAAGAACTAGAGGCAGAGAAGCAAAACAAGTAATGTAAGCAAGCTCTCTGGTGTCTCTTCTCACATGGTTAGTAAGTTTATTATGAGTATCTAACCTTTAATGTCTAATTGTCATTCAAAGGCCCAATACCAAAATGCCATCACTGAGAATTAGTGTCCAAGATAAAATTAGTCCATAATGTTAGTGACAAACTACGTGTTTCTGCATCTTGAGTTTCTTTGAATCTGGGAAGATACTTGTTTCTATAGCAAACAATACCAATGGTTGGAACCCATGAATATTTGTTCCCTTGGGAACATTTGGCAACATCTACAGATAAGGAGTTGTAATTAGTGAAGACAATGCTGCTGTTGCTAAATATCTCATAATGTACAACATCTGCAGTGCTAAGGCTGAGCAAGCCTGTACTAGAGATAGTCTAAGTCAATGGTTCTTAATCTGTTTGCCACAGTCCCTTCAATGACAGAATGATCCTTTCATGGGGGGGGTTGTATATCAGATATTTACATTACAATTCATAACAGTAGCAAAATTATGGTTATGACATAGCAACAAAAATAATTTTATAATTGGGGTCACCTCAACATGAGGAACTGTATTAAAGGACCATAGCATTAGGAAGGTGAAAAACCATTCATCTAAGTGATGTGTATGACTGGGCTAGATTGTAAAAGGCACTATACTTTCTTCTTAATATGTCCTCTTTGGGATTGTTCACTAAGATGTTGAGACCCAGGCAGCATGCAAAGAAAAACTCAGGCACAAAGAAAAACTCAGGTACAAGGAAAACCAAAGACCTGGTTCATACCACTTGCAGAAGCCCAAGCCAACAACCATTAACAAGTTATCCAGATGTTAAGTATATCACCTTGGAATCATATCTCTCAGATATCAGTTAAATTACCTTCACTGATATGTACAGTAGAGATGAGCCACCTCATATCATGGAGGCTGTTCAATGCAGATTCACAAGAAAAATGAATGGCTTTCCTTTAAGTCACTAAGTTTGTAAATGATTTATTTCACAACCATAGACAACTGCCATCTATTGAGCCAGCCACCTACTATCCATTTATCCACTGTCATTAATTTTAATGATTAGCATCTGTACAAATAGTATTGAGCTGTAGGTAAAACATTTAAATACTACATAGTATTTACTGTATTTACTATGTTGTAAGAGAATAAATTAGGAAAAACAATGGACCCTCCCGAGGACTTGTTAGTCACAGGTACCACTGGCTACCTACAGAAGCCACTGTGACTCTGACATGAAACACTTCTGTAGCCCTTAAGCTATACAAAGAGCACAATATAAGTACTGGCTTTCTACATTAGACAGGAAGAACATCAGAGAGCAAAATTATTGACCCTTCATCATATTTCTGAAATAAAGCTCAGACACAGTCAGCAGGATAAGAATATTGTTTTTTTAAAGAATAAATATATATTATATAACTATAATAGTGAAATTTTTCTAGCAGGAATTGTCCCAAAAGTAAAATAATAAAAAAGTAACCTTTGTTTCTAGTTAAAATTTCTATGTTGCATTTCAGAAATTATATCAAGAAACTTTGGGGCCACTCATATACTAAAGAAAATAATGATGGCAACCGGAGTGGTTTAACATTAGTTGATATCTTAGAATTTGTTGAGCTATTTCTAATCAGCATATTCACTCTTTGTTGCACTGTTTTTAAATGTTATATGTTGTTTGAGAGTAATGCATTTTATCAACAGAATCTCACGTGACTAATATTTAAGAATCACAATAGCCTTTTCTCATAAGCAGCCTAGGGTGATCTATAAAATTATCTTTATGCTCTTGACCCAGAAAACCCTACAAAATCATGCCAATTAAGAAATTCCATCTATATTTCTTTAAGAGTGCCTATGAAACTTCCCAATCATCAGTAGAATTTATATCCCCAAAGCCACCAAGTATCTGACATATCTATATATAATCCATGAGCACAAAGTTAATGATTCATGTGTATAAAAATGTCATGATGAAACTTATTACTCTGTAAAATAACCTAAAGGAAAAGTGGCAACACATATAAACTTGGTGACATGGTGATAGGGTTGCCATGTGACCTAGGCCAAACAAAGGAAAGGAAGTTACTGTTAGTATTCAAAGAAGAAAGTTACAATTTTTTTTCTGCATGTGCTTAAACTACAGAAAGTCATGTTGATTCAGGCATTCTTAGCCGTTGAAGATATCAAAGTGAATAAAACACCTAAGATGCTCCCCACACTTACAGAGCTCAGGGTCGGATTAACCCACATGTGAACTACATGAATTGCTTTTCCTCACTGTGACCAAGTAGCAAAATCAACAAACAATTGTAATTTAGTTGTAATAAACAATTATATATGACCTCTTGCTTTACCTATTGGTGAAAGACAAACCTTCTGAACTATATGAGCACACATTTGTGACCTTGGTTCTGCCTTTGATAACTTTGTCTACTCATCCCAAAATCTTAAACTCTATAGTGACCTCAAGGAATATCTGCAACATACTTCTTGCAACCAAAAGAATGTACAAAATTCTTTGAAATGAGATTTCAGAAATAGTACAGCACAGACTAATTTTTAAACTGGCTTAATTGGCATGTTTAAGCCATTTTATAATGGTGCTCAAACAATCTGTGTGGAAGGGGTGGTTTCTTATTTTATCTCCAGTTTCTGCAGGCCATGACTAATTTGCAGCTCTGGCCATATGTTCATATGAGATTCACTATATAGAGTTCAATAACACCAGAACTTGTCTAGACCTTTATTTTATTTAAAAAGATAAATCAACCCGTGTGGTATGACACATTTAGATGTCTCAGCAACAGTTCACTGTTATAAAGTCTCTAAAGCTGGGCATAGCAGTACACATCTGTAATCTCACCACTTGGGATGTGGAGGCAGGAGACTTAGTTCAAAGCCAACCCAGCTATATAGTAAGTTACAGGGCAGTGGGCTATATGAGACTGTCTCACAAAAAAGTTTCCAGGTTCCTCATCTTAGCTTTCTTCTTTGTTAGCCAAAAAGCAATGGTTTTCAGCACCAATTGCAGAAAGTATCTCATATAGTCCTGCACTAGAAATTTCAATTAGAAAATGGCAAAGTGCTCACCTAGCATGTCCATGCTTAATGTCCAGCAAATGCATAAGACCAGAAGTGGAGGTGCATGACTGCAATCCCAGTATTCAAGAGAGGGGCAGGAAAATCAAAAGTTGAATAACAAGTTGAAGGTAAGTTTGAGCTTTATGAGATACTGTCTCAAAGAAATTACCCCAAATGCCTCTTTTCAAAGAATATCAGTTAATGAAAGATATTAAATGTGAATAATTTAAAGTCCTTTCTCTGGGAATTTTTATTTGCATGAACTTCACATTCTAAAGTATTAATTTTGCTAAAGTTTATCTATTTTTATGTTATTATTTACTTGTTCGTGTGTGAACCACATGAGTACAGATGCCCTTGGTAGCCAGAAGAGGGCATAATATCCCCTGGAACTGGAATTACAGTTTGTAGTGAGGAATCTGATGCGGTTCCCCTGGAAGAAGAACAATTATTCTTAACAGCTGAGCCATCTCTCCAGGCCCCCAAGGTATCATTTTAAGAGTCATAAGAATAAGGGTTTAACATCAGTGCACATGGGCTCTAATCTTATCTACATAATTTGTGGATGTATGGCTTTAGAGCAGT
Source organism: Sigmodon hispidus (assembly GCA_004025045.1). Lineage (NCBI taxonomy): Eukaryota > Metazoa > Chordata > Mammalia > Rodentia > Cricetidae > Sigmodon > Sigmodon hispidus. Next base: position 45,177 of record PVIH01006553.1, read on the forward strand.
TAGTTAACTTCCTAACCTTAGGTTTCCCTCTGGAATATGTGGATGACATTACACGGATGGTAGATTTGATTTAACGATGCTGTGAAGTATTTGCCACATTCCTATAGTGTGGCTATGAATGAGAACTGCTGCTTCCATTACTTGTATTTTGTATTGGTCAGTGTTGCTGGGATTTGAACTCAGGACCTTCTACTTCCTAAGCACATGTTCTACCAGAAAGCTTGCATCCAGACCTTATGTTTAAATTTGCAAAATTGCCTTTCCATTGGCATTAATTTCCAATCCAAAATTTCATTTTCTTCAAGTACAACTTTCTTAAAACAATGTCTCTCACAAGTTAAGTAAGATGGTTCATATCTATAATTCCCCCATTCCAACAGAAGCTGTAAGAAACTCAGACAATAGATGGATGAGAGAGAAGATGTCTACAGAATTCTGAAAGCAGATGGGTTAGTGGCTATTAACTTAGCAGAGCATACAAATTTGAAACTACGTCTGCGACGAGGGATTTCTACCTCAAGAATCTAGAATTTTTTTAAATGCACTAGGCACAGCTTTGAAGGCAGAAATATGGTGTAAGGAAACCAACAGTTCCTTTCCTCCAGGGTCTGACTTGGATCTGAGAGAATGTGTTATTCTATTCATGGGAAGTAACTTTCCTCCTTTCTGTCGTTATAATAAAATACAAAGACTGGGTAACTTATAAAGTTTTTGTTTAGTGGAGTACTTGAGAACAAACCCAGGTCTTTTCAAATGCTAGACAAGCCCTCAGCTGTATTCCACACCTCCTTTTTTCCCCAAACAGGGTCTCATGTAACCTAGGCTACGCTCTTCCTGCCTCCACTTTCCAGTTGCTAGGATTAAAGATTTTTGTATATTTACCATGTCTAGTTTATGTAGCTATAGGGTTGGAAACAAGGGTTTCAAGCATGCTAGAGAACTATTTTACCGCCTGAACTACATCCTCATTATACACACACACACCACATGTACCACCACCACCACTGAGAGAGAGAGAGAGAGAGAGAGAGAGAGAGAGAGAGAGAGAGAGAGATTGTAGCAGGCCTTGAATCTGCCATCTTTCTACCTCAACCTCTAGAATAACTAAGATTACAGATGCATAGCCCACCCTAGGCTATTTGGGGTTTTGTTTTGTAATTCATGGTTCTAGAACCGGGGAAGGCCAAGAATATTGCACTGGTATTTGGTCAGTATCTGAACTTTCTCATTGCATGTTCATAACATGGCAGAGGGAAGCACATAGCGAAAGAACAAGGTATGAGATTGGTTTCTTTTTCTCTCTTTGTAAAACCGCAGCATTGCCTGCTTTTAGAACCCATTCCTCCTACTGGAGCGCCTCATCCCACCTTAATAAAAGAGGAAGAGCCTAGACTTACTGCAACTTGATATACCATGGCTGGTTGATATCCATAAAAGGTTGCCTATATCTGAGGAGAAACAGTGGAGGAAGGATGTCGCCAGGGGGGAGGGGAAAAAAGAAGAGGGGGAGGTCTGGGAGAGGGAATGTAGGGGAAATTTTAATTGGAATGTAAAAAAAACAAAACAATAAATATTGTATCAAGATGGGACTTGTGTTTTTATCTAACCCCAAATTCTTGCAAAGAATCCACCTGTAAATTTCATTATGTTAAGCCTAGAGGTTGAGTGTCTAGCACATAAGCATTGTGGGCATCAGACCTCACCCAGGCTAAGTGCATGAGTATACCGGCCAACTGCACAGCTGGCAGACAATGGGCAGTCTCCTGCCCACATAAGAAGTCAATGCTCTGACTGAAATCCTGAGCTCCCTCCCCAGTTCCAGTCTCAGGAAAGGGGCACTTCTGCTGACATCAGAGGATTCTTTTTTGGAGAATCTAGCCCAAGGGAAAAGAACTATAAACTCTACAAATGTCTATCTCATTTAGGATACCTGGTGGAAAAAAAATTTAATATTTTCTCAATCTTTTCAGTGTGACCAATTTATCATGTCGATGAGCCAGGACTAAAGAACATCAGTTTCTTAATTAAAAACAACATCAAAAGGTCCTTAACTCATGCTTAGCTTAGAGAAAACCCTAAGTTGATAGAGGATTCACAGTTATAGTCCAAACTCTAAAGAGAGACACTTATGTCTCCTTGAGTCTCACACTATCATCTTTGCAAAACTGGTGAATTTAACAGGCAGTGCAGAAATCCAGACCTGGAGTTGACCTCCAAAGGTGCAAAAGTTCCTGCTTTCCTGTGCTCACTGAAGGGGCGTAAAGCCAAAGAGTGCAGTAACAGGCAGGCAACTTTGACCTACCATCCCCATAAAAACTCCCAAGAGGGTTTTCTCCTTTGCAAATGAGAATTTGCATTTTTTCCTCGGTGCTTAAACCAGACTTGAACAGAACCTGTCTTCTGTGCCAGTCTGTACCCTGGCTTTCCAGGAAGGGACCAGCAGCAGGACTTCCAGATTCCACAAACAAGTCCAGCACAACTAGGTATGTATCAGACAACAAATTTCAGATGGAACTAGCCTTGCTGACATACATAGCTGCCAATTCCTCTTTCAGGACTCCTTTCTCAAATATGCACAAAGGTTAGAAGGTAGTTGAAGAAAACAGTTAATAATAAAGGAAGAAACCAAAACAAATTGGAAAAAAGAAGTGAGAAAGCAAAAGATAAAATATAAAACATACTCCAAGGAAGAGAGAGGATGCAGCATCTAGGAAACACAAACATCAAGCAGTTTCCACAATGACGAAGTCAGAGGGGAAGGGAGAGGTCTTGGGCGTTAGAAACACAGACTAGGAACTGGGCAATGGCTCAGGGGTGAGAACAACGCAGTTCTTGCAGAGGCTGTGGGTTAGGTTCCCAGCACGAATGGTGAGCAGCTCACAACTGTCTCTAATTCCACCTCCAGGGGATCTGACCTCCGAGGGCACCTGCATGCACCATGCACATAAACTCAGGCACGCATGCAGACACATAAAATAATTGTTAAAGCAACATTTGAGTTAGTAGAGCTAAGTATTCCAGTGGAAATCTTTACATTGAAGACATTTCCCAGAAATAGGAAGCAAAAGAGAAGAATGTAAAAAACAAACCATGATTATCCAGGGGACTTTAGTGACCATCAGGAGCTCCAGAAACAGAGTCAGGGATGAGAGTAGGAGAAGAATTACTGGAAATAATGCAATTCATTAGACTCATGAGACAGGACTGAAGCACTTGACCTTCTAAATCAAAAGTAATCACCCATTAAAACTATATTAAACACCACCATGGAATGTCATAGGAAGACATAAAGAGGAAATTGTTAAAAGCTTCTAGACAGGAGGAAAATAAAAGTTTCCAAACGAAGGACTTCAAGCTGTAATTGCATCAAATCTCACTGTATTTTTACTGGAAACAAAGGGACAATGAGGTAATACCTTTCCACAATGTCTAGTTGTATATCTAGAACTCGAACAAGCATTTTGATGGGGGAAGTTACTGCATTTTTAGGCAATCAATTCCCTCCCATACAAATAGTATCAAACTCACCCAGGCATGAAGGAGATCTGGGGAGGAGGGCAGGGGAACACATCGGTTGCCTTCTTTACCCTCAGTTCTCATGCAGAACAAGGTCCCTGCTTTCCCCTTGACACTTACACCAGTATGGCTCAGCAACATGTGGGCAGCAGTTTGAAGACCTATAGGGTTGAAAGGTGTAAATTAGTAAAATTGTTTTTTTTTCCATTTGTTTTATTTTGATTTTTATTTGTTGTTTGAGACAGTCGCACTATGTAGCCCAAGCTAGCCTCAAACTCACAGAGATCTGCTTGTCTCTGCCTCCTGAGTATTGGGATTAAAGGTGTGTGCCACCATTCCAGGCCTGTAGCTTAATTTTGAATAGATTACACTTCACCAAGGAAGTTAAAAGTAGGGGCTAACCATTATTTTTTAATGTAGAGCTCAGTGAGAGAGTGCTTTCTTTGGAGGCGTTTAGGACTGCTCAAAAACACTGTAAGGCGAGGGGATGGGTAAGAAGGATAGTATGTGTCTAAGGTGGATTTAGTTCCCAGATGGAAATTTATGTGCTAATGAGTTATCATGGAATAGAAAGACTGGAGATGAATAGAGAAAACAGAGTAGAGAAGGACAGGAGACAAGTGAGGGAGAACACTTTGTTGGGGCCTTCCAGACTATGCAATGTTAGTGAACCCATCAGGTGTGGGAGCTGGACTCTACTGCTGTGTCACCGGCCAGTACTGCAGTGTCCCCTGGGGGAGCTGAGCATTGCCAAAGCTAAACTAGTGAGCACTGCCTCTGCCCAAGAGCAAAGCAAACAATAATGACAGACTCTTAGTGAAGCCAACAAAAGAGAGAGAAGACCCAAGTTAATAGAAGTAGAGATAAAGAAGGCAGGAGAGTTGCAACAATTCCAGTGAAATCCATAAAATCACTAGGAAATACCTTTAAAATCTTTATTTCAAAGTAACTGGAAAGTCTAAATGAAACACCTAAATTCTTAAACATTTATGACTGACTAAAGTCAAATCAAGAGGACAGAAGAATCCTTAAAGAGTGACAAAACAATAAAATTGAAGCAGTGATAAAAAAAAAAATTCAGGGCCAGTCAAGGCTATATAGGCTGGCAAGATGACTCAGTGGGTAAAAGCCTGACAACGTTCTGATCCCCAAAACCCCCATGGTGGAAGGACAAAAGCCATTTCCACAAGTTTTTCTCATCTCTACAGATGTACCGTGGCACGCATGTACCCGCATACAGATAAATGTGCGTGATGTAAGAAAATGTAACCAAATAAGGAAGAAAGAAAGAAGGAGAATCCAGTCTACGAAACAACTCAAAGTTCGAAAGGAGAGGAAGGGCAGCCAGAAACTATAAACTATAATGTGTGTCCTAAAAGATGGGAGGCAAATGGATGGATCTGGAGAATATCCTCCTGAGCGAGGTATCACAAACCCAGAAAGAGAAGCAGGGGATGGACTCACTCATTAGTGGACTCTAAACAAACAAACAAAAAGCAAAGCATGTCCAAGCTGCAAACCACAACCACTGAACAGCTTGGGATTTGAAACACCCTGGACAGGCACCTTGGAGCCCATTCCCTCCAGAGGAACACCTGACTCAGTCTTGATGTTGGGGTGAGGAAAGCAGATCTGCCTGGAGTGGATGCTGACCTAAGCCACGTTGGGACCTTGGGACCTCCTGCCCTTGCTGGGGAGGAGATAAGGAGATGGGGAGAAGAAAGAGTGACTGGGAGAGGGGGAGGGGGAAGGGAGCTTGAACAAGGGGATACATGAATAAAAAATATGAATTTATTTATAATTTTAAAAAAACTAAAAAAATAAAAAGATAGGAGGCCAGAAAGGGAAGAAAGAACCAGCAGGTATTTGGGGGAGGGAAGCAGGAAGAACAGAGGGTGGTGATAACATGTGCATATGGCAATATCACAGCAAAACCCATTTTCTCATATGCTAACAAAAAATTAATTTTAAAAAAGAATGAGTAGATACGTTGAGCAGCATAGAGTGAGGTGGCTGGAAGAATCTGGGGTCTGGGACCGTGGCTCAGTTGGAAAAATGCTTACCTAGCCTGCACAAAGCGTTGAGTTTGATCCCTAGTTCCCAACAGAGCCAGCGTGGTGGAGCATGCCTGTAATTCCTGGACTCAGGTGGTAGAGGCAAGAATATGAGAAGTTCAAAATCATTCTCAGAAAGTCGTCTGAAAGGAAGCAGCCTCAATTAAAAAAAATGCCTCCATAAGATTGGGTTGTAGGCAAGCCTGTATGTAGGGCACTTTCTTCATTAATGCCTGATGGAAGAGGGCCCAGACATGCACATGTCCCGGTGGTGCCACCTGGGCTGGTGGTCCTGGGTTTTATAAGAAAGCAGGCCATTCAGGCCACAGGAAGCAAGCCAGTGAGCCTCACTCCTCTGTGACCTCTGCATCAGCTCCTTCATTCAGGTTCCTGCCCTCTTTGAATTCCTGTACTGATTTTCTGCGGGGGGGGGGGGGGCTTAAATAAAAAATGGCCCCATAGATTCATAAACAGTGACACTATTAGGAAGGTGGATTTGTTGGAGGGATTGTATTATGGTCAGTGGGCTTTGAAGTTTCGGAAGTTCAACCTTAGCTGAGAGTTGTGAAATATTAGTTTAAGGTACGTTACATGTGCTTATGCTCTTTTTATGTTTAATGAAACAAAGAATGTGTTGCATTCTTTTATGTCACATTTGTTTTAACTCTGTGAAGCTGTGATTCTTTGCCTGTCTAAAACACCTGATGGTCTAATAAAGAGGGAATGGTCAATAGCAAGGCAGGAGAGGGAATAGGTGGGGCTGGCAGGCAGAGAGAATAAATAGAAGAAATCAGAGAAGAAAAAAAGTTAAGAGAACAAGGAGAGGGGATGACTGGGGTTAACCATCAGGCCACCCAGTCACCCACAGAATAAGAGTGAAAGTCAGATTACAGAAATAAGAAGAGGAAAAAGCCCAGAGACAAAAGGTAGATGGGATAATTGAAGTAAAGCTGTCTAGAAATGAGCCAAACAAAGGCTGGGCATTTGTAAGTAAGAATAAGCCTCCATGTGTGATTTATTTGGGAGCTAGGTGGTGGGGCCCCCAAAAGAGCAAAAGCAGACAGCTACAGCCTAGGGGTTCACTCTTCTTTCTACTGTCTGAGGATCTAGATGTAGAACTCCCAACTACTTCTCCAGCACCATGTCGGCTGCCTACATGCTACCATGCTTCCCACCATGATGATAATGGACTAAACCTCTGAAATGTAAGCCAACCCCCAATTAAATGTTTTTCTTTATAAGAGTTGCCATGGTCATGGTGTCCCTTTACAGCAATAAAAACCCTAACTAAGACACTTCCCTTGATGATAAACTGTGATGCAGAAGTGTAAGCCAAATAAACCCTTTCCTCACCAAATTGCTTTGATCATGGTGTTTCATCACAGCAATAGTAACCCTGACCAAGAGAGCTACCAAATGAGTTCAAAAATAGCTTGGGCTACATGAGACGTGTGTGTGTGTGTGTGTGTGTGTGTGTGTGTGTGTGTAAATTAAAAAAATAAAAGAACCTGAGGTCTTATAATCCTGGTCAAGAGAGAATAGCTTGGGAAGTCATATACCCTGGGGGAAACCTACTCTAAACAGACATGTTATTAAACTACCTTCTAAATATTTTGTTTATACCCATAGCTCACTACTGCTTTCAGCTTAGGTCTGAGATGCTTCTTTGTGCAATGCACAGTAGTCAATACAGAGATTTATAAGTGGGCAAAGCACTGAGAATAAGTAACTGCTGTAGCCCTAAATGGGACATCTGTAGCTAACCGGCCAGTCAAGGCTCAGGGGACATTGTAGATGAGAGATCCAGAGAATGGAGGGGGTATGTTAGGTACTGTCTTCTGACCACTATCCTAGTGAACTAACAGCTGCTATGGTTACCTGAATAAGATAAGTCAGTTAGCATCCAGCACCAATGGGGAAGGGGCTCATGGAGCCACCCCAGAGGAAGCGCTATTGGCAACTGGTAACTGGTGGGTAAGGGGAGCCGTTTTTCCAGGATGAGCCACTGATAGGTCACCCTTGCTCATGTAAGCAGCGATAAGAAGCTGATAAGAAATAAGAAGTGAAGGGAAAAGGGAACTCAGGAGAGGGGTAAGATGGGGGTGCTGGGAGTGGGAAAGGCAATTAGGGGTGGGTATGACCAAGATACATTGTAGATGTGTATGAAATCATCAAATAATAGATAAAAACTTGTAAAAGGAACCTGGATCTTTGATGTTGACATCCAGCCTCTGCCTGACTCCCCTCTGTACCGACCCTCACCCACATTCTTGTTACAGGATACATGTCATTCTCCTGTGATTTGTGCTATTTTAAGTGCAGTCTTTCTGTTACTGGAATGTGAAATGTCCTAAGAGAGAGGTAAACTGTTTATGATAGAAAAGAGAATTTTAGGGGAGGAAAGGCAGCCTTAATGAAAAGCAAGCATTCCAAAGATGCTTCCAGCACTGTGACCCATCTGTGGGGATGGGGGCTGTGCCCATAGCAGCTGCTTCTGCTCTGATGATGTACGTCCAGTTGCATCCCTCAGTCCCTAACTATTGTGATCTTCATCCAACAGGCACCACACCTAGACTCTTTGGAGAGCAGGTACAGGAAATGTAGATTTCGAAATCAGAATAAATTCTAAAATCAGAAGAGCAAACAACAAGGCACATTCACAAAATTACTTCTATTTGCAACCATAGCATTTTAAATGGCTTTGGTGACCTTAAGGTCCCAAATTGAGCTACAAAAAGGAATTCCATAGACTGTTTAAAAAAAAAAAAAAAAAAAAAAAAAAAAAAAAAAAAAAAAAAAAAAAAAAAAAAAAAAAAAAAAAAAAAAAAAAAAAGAAACAACAACAAAAAAAAACCCTGAAAAACAATCTTTACGTGGAGGAAACTTTGCCACCCTTTGTAGTCTGACCGAATATGTCACTGCATGGTGACCTCTACTGGCCAACAAATGAACCACTAAAACTGAAAAAGCCACCCATTCAGTTTTGGCAGTCAAGACCCTGAAAAGACAATTTGAGAAAAATACTTTTGGAATTGTTAAGCCCCATTGCACTCTGAGTATTTTCAGTTTTAAAAGGATTCTGAAGGGGGAGATCGGTGCACACTTTTGATCCCAGCACTTGAGAAGCAGAGGCAGACGGAACCCTGTGAGTTTGAGGCCAGCCTGGTCTACAGAGTGAGTTTTAGGACTGCTAGGGCTGCTACACAGAGAAACTCTGCTTTTTTGTTTGTTTGGTTTTGGGATTTTTTTTTTTTTAAGGATTTTGTATATTTCAAATTTACGAAGTAAAGAAAACAATATAATTAGCACATACCTGCTACCTTATTATACTTTAACATTTTGACAGAATTACTAGTTTATCTGTAGGTATATACTGAAGGATGAAGGGTGGGGATGGCGGTTGAAAGGAAATGACCCCCAAAGAGAGTGGTACTATAAGAAGGTGTGTTGTTGTTGGAGTACGTGTGCTCTTATTTGAAGAAGCTGTCACTATGGAGGGGGCTTTGAGGTCTCATATATGCTCAAGCTATGCCCAGTGAGGCAGACCACTTCTGATTGTCTGCACATCAACATTTAGGACACCAGCTCCAACACCATGTCCACCTGCATGCTGCCATGTCACTCTATGATGATAATGGACTAAACCTCTGGAAAGGTAAGTCACACCAATTAAATGCTTTCCTTTATTAGAAATTGTTGGAGTCAAGCAGTTGAGACTGAGTCTCACTTTGTAGTCTGGGCTGGCCTGGAACTCTGAGCAATCAGCCTATCAGGGAGTTCTATGGTTTGGCAGTTCAGACTGGCTCTGGGCCAGCCAATCAGAAGAAGAGGGGATGTTTGTGGTCTGCACCTGTGTGAGGAGTTTGAAGAACTCCAGCCTAGCCTCAGGAAATTGTGGGTAGCAAATCAAGGCAGAATGCAGACTAGAACAAAATGGAGTTTCTGCTGCTACTTAGACTCTAACAGTAAAGAAGCAGTTAACTAGACATTTAAACCATAGTGACAACTCTGGGTCTTTCAATATGTTAGGCTTGGCCATCTACCCCACAGGAAAAAAATACAAGTAATGGTATAAAAGCAGGAAATGGATTTTAATCAGCAGAGCTATTCAGAAACAGTGAAAGCAAATATTTCCACTCATCTTTTAATTGCTGACAGAACTTTAGGCTTGAACAGGGGGAAATGTGGGTTGGGGACAGGGGTTTGCACAGTTAAGTGATTGCTGTTGTTAAAAATAATAATTAATAATAATAATAATAATGCGATCTGGTTGATCATTATGGAAAATCTGTTTTGGCAGTGATAGGCTGAAGAAGCTCTTATTGTTTGAGGGGATGTGACAGAGAACAGCCACACAGGCTCAGCAATGCCTTTAATTATACATAATCATAACCACATCCCTCCTGTAGTTCCTTTTTATTTGGAAAACCTTCCTAGAATCCTTGATGAAAGGACAGAGATGCTGCCATATACTTTTGGGCCCTGCCAAAATGCATCCATGAGACCCTACTAAATCCTGCAATGACCCTCTGCCTCCCCCACATCTGGGCCATCTTCAGAATTTCACCTAAGAGTTTTAAAATAACTAACAAAAGTATGAACATAATCAAAAAAGCAAAATTCAAATGAAAGCCCCATTTCACAGAACTTGAGGTTTGATTCCTTTGCATAGAAGTTGACCAGAATCCACAAGCACAATGAAGGACATTAGTTTGCATGCCCTACCTCTGTTGTTGGAATCCTGCAACATGAACAATCCTGTTGTCATCACAGAGTCCTTCCTTGTTGGAGTCGATCTTATCAGACATGGGGGCCTGTCCATGATACCTGGTTAGTTCTGGATGCCAAGATGATATGGTAACTTTTTGTGGGTCTGGAAGGGTATGTGATAAACATTGGCATCACGTATGGGTTGAAGATGTAGTGGAATATTTGCTTATCATCCGTCCTGGGCTTACTCCTAACTCCACAGAAACTGGCTATAGTAGCACACACTTGGGAAGTAGAGATAAGAATGTCATCCTTAACCATGTAGAAAGTTTGGGGCCAGTCTAAGTTATGTAAGATCCAGTGTAAACAAGCAAAATAGAAACGTTGACAGTAAGATGCCTAGCTAGTCTTATCTTTGGGTCTTCATCCTTGAGCAGGAGGATGAGATAAACTGGTATTATCCATATTCAGACAGGTATCTCTTTCATGATTAGCCTAGGGCATTAAGTATGAGAGACTCAAGGTTTTAAAACAAAAGAGATTGATGCAAGCTAAAGGCAGGGCTTCCAGGCTTCTATCCAACTTTTAGTTACTTGGGGGACCATATGAACAGTCAGTGATTATTAGGAAAAGTCATTCATTTCTAAGTACTGTCAGAACATTTATATATGTGTAAAATTTGCATGTTCCAGTTTCTGAAAACCATATTTCCAACACCTCTCAAGAAGGTATTGCTTGGTGTTTTCACCAATTAATGTTTTCAACTTTGACTTCACAGAAATACAGAGTTTTTATGAGAAGTTTTTATGAATATAAAATACATGCAATGTATACATATGAAATATATATTCTTCTGTCAGCTGAATTTGAAAATGGGTAGGTAGGGACACTTATATTCTATATTATGAATCCACATTTGCACTTCATATTGTAGAAAAGAATCTGAACATAACACATTGTAAATAGTTCTGCACACATACACTGTTTATTGTGAGTTAATCTCTAGCCCAGGTGGTGCCTAGGGAGGAAGCTGGACTTGGCAGCCTGGGGGATATACAATCCCAAATGCACAAAGAGAAATGGTAATGGGAGGAAGGGGAAAGGAGAGGAACATCAGACATCAGTGGCCCAATCTCAGAGACATGACTGAGCACGTGACCAGAGAGAAAAGACTAAACTTTGGAATGACTAACTTCCTTTTGTTCCCAATCCCTATAAAGTTTGTTATCAGGAGATGAGATTCTAGACAGATCTCTAGGATATTAATCCATTGTCTTGTAATTAATAGCTCTATGAAGGAAAAAACATAGCTGAAGATTTTCTTTCTTTTCTCATTCGCATTTAGGGTTAAAGGAAGCACAGACTATAGTATTCTAGATACAAACTGGCACATGATTATTGAATTTATGACTTTCTTGATCTGAAGTAAAGATAAAAATCCAGGGTTTGGTTTTGAGGTATGTGATGGTGTAGCTGGAGCCCAGGACCTTGAGTACCTCCATGAAAACACTAGTGTTTCTATTGATGAGATAAGCATAGCCCATCACACCAAAATAAGACAATGTTCACAAAAAAACTCTGTAAAACATTATTTGAAAGATACAAGGGAAAAATCAGCAGTAGCCATAGTACTGAGTACTTTAATTTGCCAGAGACTGGTCTAAGTGCTTTCTTTATCCTAAATCCTCACAATACTCATATAAAAGAATTTCTACAGTGACCTCCATTTCAGGAACAGGAAATCCAGGCACAGAATGATTATCTAGTCTTCTGTGAGTCAGTTAATGAGAGACATTGTTAGGGCTTTGAGCATATATTGGCATGGTTCGCATATTCCATGTTATCTGGCGGCAGGTTTTTATGGATGCAGGACTCAGGAAATGCGGCAGAAGGCAGCAGCAGATAGCAGGAGTCTCTTAATGGCTGTTTTTATCTAGAAAAGAGCTTTATTGTATACGATTATGATTGACATGGTTATGGTGGCAGAGAAAGAGAAAAAGAAAAAAAGAGCAAGAGAGAGAAATGAGCGCTCCCAAGAGATGACAGAAACGGGTGTGGGGGGGGAGAGCGCCTGCAGAGCCCAGGAGAGGGCGTGCCTTGACGTCACAGTTCAGAGGGCATGGCTCTTCGGGACTAACAGAGACCACAGACAGGCGGGGTCAGAGCCCTGCTCTGATGCTGCTATGTCCTGTTGGAGAGTCCTTAGGAAGCACATGGAGAACCCTGTAAGCCTGATGCTGAGCCTCACCAAGCTCCGCCTCCTTGTGGTTCTGGGGACTCCTAACTCCAAAGAGTGCTAGAGTATCCCTCTTCTGAAAAATTAATTGTACAAAATTTGAACATGGCCTTCATAGAAAACTTACAGATTCCTTAGCATAAGTAAACTAAGATCTGTTAATGACTCTAGTGGCTGTGACCTAGGTTAAAAATAATTTCAGTTAACATGCTCTTCAGACAAAATAATACTTTCCAACTGAAATAATCTTGTGTAAGGAAAAATAATCTAATAAGTTGTGACACCATTAGTCATTTGATGGAGGCTCTGGCAGTCCTGCATTGTAGTCTCATGAGTTATCTGCAAAGGTTGTAGCACCTGGGCGATTTAGGCTTTAATTCTTTAGAGAAAAATAGAATGTGGAGATCAACTTTAAAGAATGGGGAAGTGGACTGGTTTATAAGCACTCCCAGTATCTCCCAGAACTTTATAAGAAGAGAAGTGGGAGAGGAGACAGCCTTGTCTTGTTCCTGATTTTAGTGGGATTACTTTCAGTTTTTCTCCATTTAGTTTGATGTTGGCCATTGGCTTGTTGTAAATCGCCTTTATTATATTTAGGTATTTTCCCTGTATTCCTGGTCTCTCCATGACTTTTATCATAAAAGAGTGTTGGATCTTGTCAAAGGCTTTTTCAGCATCTAAGGAGATGATCATGTGGTTTTGTTCCTTCAATTTGTTTATATGATGGATGACACTTACAATTTTTTATATGTTGAACCATCCCTGCATCTCTGGGACAAAGCCTACTTGATTGGGGTGGATGATTTTTTTTTTTATATGTTGTTGGATTCAGTTTGCCAGAATTTTATTGAGTATTTTCGCATCAATGTTCATGAGGGAGATTGGTCTGTAATTCTCTTTCTTTGTTGCATCTTTGAGTGGCTTGGGTATCAGGGTGATTGTGGCCTCATAAAAAGAATTTGGCAATGTTCCTTCAGTTTCTACTGTATGAAACAGTTTGTTGAGTATTGGCATTAGTTCTTCTTTGAATGTCTGGTAGAATTCTGCAGTGAAACCATCTAGTCCTGGGCTTTTTTTATTTGGGAGACTAATAACAGCTTCAATTTCCTTTGGGGTTATTTGTCTGTTTAGGTCATTTATCTGATCTTGATTTAATTCTGGTAATTGGTACTTGTTCAGAAAGCTGTCCATTTCTTCTAGGTTTTCCATTTTAGTAGAGCATAGATTTTTAAAGTATGACCTGATAATTATCTGGATTTTCAGGGTGTCTGTTGTTTCCCTTTTCATCTCAGATTCTGTTAATTTGGATACTTCATCTCTGTCTTTTTGTTAGTTTGGATAAGAGTTTATCTATTTTGTTGACTTTCTCGAAGAACCAACTCTTTGATTCACTGATTCTTTGTATTGTTCTCTTTGATTCTATTGTATTGATTTCAGCTCTAAGTTTGATTATTTCCTGTCATCTACTCCTTCTAGGTGAGTTTGCTTCTAATTGTTCTAAAACCTTCAGCTGTGCTGTTACTTCTCTTATGTGAGATTTCTCTAGGTTTTTCATATAGGCATTCAGTGCTATGAATTTTCCTCTTAACACTGCTTTCGTTGTGTCCCATAAGTTTGGGTATGTTGTGGATTCATGTTCATTAAATTCTAGGAAGTTTTAGCTAAAGCAATAAGACACTGAGAGAAGTAGAGGGGAGGGAAACCGGAATTGGGATATATTATGTGAAAAAAATATTTTTAATAAAAGGAAAAGAAAAACAAGCAAAGAGAGATGGGGGTGAGGAGCGAAACTGGAGCTTTACAGAAGCCACGCTGTGCAGCAGAACAGTGGCACCTATCCCTCTTAGCTACCTAAAACTTTGTGCCCAGAACAGTGGCACCTATCCCTCTTAGCTACCTAAAACTTTGTGCCCAGTTTCTTCCTTTTCTCCATCTCTAACCTACAATTTACTTTGGATTGGTTGAGTTAAATAAATTATAAATCTAAAATTAATTTCATTTATTTCTTTTTGCTTTTTAGATATGATTCCTAAAAACTTAGAAATTACATTGTGACAGAGGTGCTGTGTTGTTAAGTAGAGACCACGCTATTGTGGTCATCATAGGTCCCTCACTTTTCTGTTCAAGGGGGAAAAGCCATTACCAGGGTGCAAGGTTTCAGCCAGAGCTGGTTTATTGCTTGGGAGGGAAGAATAGAAAGGAGACCCTCTGGCTCCCAACGTTGCTTTCACTTTCTTTTATTCACACATACATGCTATCACTTTCACTTTGGGCAGATGTATTTTATTAAAAATATTGACTAATCAGTGAATTGCTAAGAGCATACACCAGAAGGTATTTTTTCTTAAATACAGCATTAAAATAAATGTTCATAGAGAACAAGTCCTAAAATCTTCCATTTGCTGCCATGCACTGCAAACATTTCAGCCAATGGTGAACCTGTTTTGGAAGATCATTAGGCAACTGAAAATGTCTACGGCCTAGTGCTGTCACTGTGGCAATGGCATAATGCAAGAACGGTATTACTTCTGAGTTTGTGATGCCACTGACATAAACAAACCTACAGTCAGTCATATAAAGGCTTAGCAAAGACAATTATAGCCCATAATATTTGGTTACAACTGACAGTGTTGCCAGTTTGTACATTCATTATGTTACCCTTTTATGGGGGGAACAGGATCACACTATGCACCTAAATAACAGAGTTACTAATCCCTGACACCACAAAAGCCAATGAGCAGAGGTAGGAACTGAATCTCTAGGTTGTGATTTATTCCGACTGATAGCAGTCTGGGAAGGGGGCACCATGCTAACGCTCTAAAAACTGCCCACCATCTCATTTCCTTCTAGATTTCTCAGCTGGGGAGATATCAAAGGCAGGCAGGCAGGCAGGCAGGCAGGCATTTAGGAGCTCAGTTTCGCCCCTATGGTCAGGTTGTGAGCCACATTCTGAAACATGTCACTGTACCTTGCATTCTGCCATCATTCCATAGATGTTTGGGCTCAGGCACTTGCTATCAACCTTCTACATTCATTCCTCCAAGGGCATTTGGGCCAGGGAAGTTTAACTGAGAACAAGCAAACCATTAACAGTATGCACATGTTAAGCTGATAATCATATGTTTGCAAATTCCTCTGTACAAGTGAGTACTTATAATACAGAATATAAAAATGGCTCTATTCATCCCTCCTGCCTCCTATCAGTAGCTCAGGCTAGCACTTAACAAACCTCCTTCTATCAACTCCAGTTCTGAAATTATAGGTGTGTACCACTATGTCCACTTGGGTAATTTTTTGTTGCATGAATTTGGATTGTACTAAACAGACTCAGAGCCAAATATCGAGGAAAGGCTGAAATATCAGAGAGAGGAAAGACTATAGTCAAATTTCACTTAGCTATCTTCCAACTTCCTCAGCCTTGCTCCTAGTCACTTCGTCCAGCTGTATCCTGTCCAGGTTAGGATTAAAGGCAGGAACTACTCTGTTTGGTAGTCAGCCTTGAACTCACAGAAACAGAAAGTTCTGTCTCTGGAGTTACAGGATTAAAGGCTCAGGTCACCACTCCCAGCTTTCCCTGTCCTGGGATTAAAAGTGTATGCCATTGAAGCCCAGCTGTTTGGCCTTGTACTCAAAGATAAAGAAGTTCCTGAGCTGTCTACCTAGTTTTTGACTGTGTGTTGACCTCTTGATATTTCAGGTTTTATTAAATATGTAACATATCACCATAATTTTTTTAATCACAATTTTTGTGTGTTGCTTCTACTTACAAAAAGTACTATTAAACAGGATTTTACGTCATGTTGCAATAGCAGCAGCCTTGTTCACTTCCTGTTGACTTGTCTCTTGAGTGCATTGAGAGGATATGGCTAGTGACTGGCCTGTCCCATGCAGATATATATATCAGGCATGAGTTTCACCTAAGCTCTATGATACCTATACATGGGCAATATATCTTAACTTTGCATTTATCCCTGTTAAGTGATGCATGAACAATTATGTTTCTTTGCAGGGCTAGTCTTCACACCACAGTAATTATGACCCATAAAAAATAGAGCCAGAGCCTGGAATGGTGGCACATGCTTCTAATTCAAGCATTCAGGAGAAAGAGGAGGGTTTTGAGTTGGAAGTCTGTTGTTAGTTTTTGCTCTTTTACTCTTGGGGACAGGAGTGGAGGACTACCACCCAGATCCCAAATAGAATACACACTAAGGCTTATTCTTAATTATGAATGCCTGGCCTTGACTTGGTTTGTTTCTAGCCAGCTTTTCTTAACTAATTATCCTGGCTATCCTTTGCCTGTGAGCTTTTTCCTGTTTCTATTTCTGTATATCTTTCTTTCTTACTCCATTGCTGATTGTGTGGCTGGATGACTGACTCCCATCTGCCTCCTCCTTAAAAAAGAAATAGAGTAAAAAATAATAATAAAATTACAAAGGGTACCTGGATACTGTATGTTATTGTCTTCGCTTTAAATTTTTTTAATGTATATAAAGTAGTAAGAGCTGCTAAAAGCCATTTGATTATAACTGCTGCTGAATTAATTCAATCTATTATTTTGTAAATAAGTTGACTTTAAAATTGAAATTGAAAGATATGTTATTTTGGAGAAGTATTTTGTTTCCACAGAAAATGAGAAGCTGTGGATTTATTCCTAGTTAAGGAAAATAAAGTTTGATTGAGGAAGACCCCATGAAAGTCTCCAATGAAAAAGGATGGACCAGATGATCCAGCATTTCAGAGTAACTCTGTTGCAGTTTCCTCTGAGCTCTGCACACAAAACAACTTCAAGGAGACTGGCTGAGATGACCTAGTCTTACAGACTACTCCACTAAAGACTTGTCCATAATCCTAAATTTTTCTTTGTGTCCCAATGGGATTGCAAACACCCTCATTCAGCAGGGAGTAGCCTACAGAACTATGCCCACATTCCCAAAAAATGGATTATGGATGTTTGTCTTTGTTTACAGTGTTGGTTACAAATTCTTATAAATAATGATGAAAAGAAAAACTGTACAAAGGAAATTATATTTGGGGTTCTTGTTTTAAAAAGAAAAAAGGGGGAAATGTCACAGGATTATGTTTTGGTATGTTATGAATATTTGTCCCTTCTACTGGCTTAATAAAATGCTGATTAGCCAGAAGGCATACAGAAAGTGTGAGTGGGGCTATGGAACTAAGAAATCTCTGAGAACAGGAAGAGCAAGGCAAGAAACACCAGGAAGAATACCCAGAGAGAGGCTAGCAGACTTCAAAATGCTGCTCTGAGAAAAGGTACGAAGCTGCATGGCTAAACAAGATAAGAGTCATGAGTTTTTAAGAGTTAATAATTAACAAGTTATATGACTGAGCCATAGGCCAATCAGCATGAAATTAATATAAGCCTTTGTGTGATTATTTGAAACCAAGCTGTGGGCTGGTCTATTTGGGACAGCTGGTCCTGATCTTGGGTCTGAACCATATAAAGGATAGTTTAAACATTTAATTGAATATCAACAATAACAAGAAATAAATAGTAATCTGAAGTACATTCACTCCTATCTGCTATACCTGGGAGGGGTAAAACACATTCCAAGAACAGTTTCAAGCTTTGAAGAAGCTGAGGTCACAAGCCTCTTGCGTTCTTGGAGTGTTCTCACAAGCACTCAGAATCCTCCTCACATGACTATTTCTAGATTATGTGTTCTGACATCCATCTACTGGCTGGCTGTCTTCTCCAGTGACTGGTAAAAGGGTTGACTCATAGTTGTCCTTTTATGACCAGAAAATTCATGTCATCATTTTCACATAGTAGAACATAACATTAAGTGCAACCTGTATTCAGGCCATTACCACTCATATTTGGTTAAGAATAAGCTATCCCTGTTACCTGGGGAGGAGAAATCTGTGTTCATCAACAAAGGCAGTAATCATTGTAGCTTAGATGGAAAGGGATCCTTGCAGTCGGGAATCAAGGAATTCCACAAAGTTACCATAAGGATAGCAGCTTACAGTCCTGCTCCAGGGAAACATTTTCCCATAGGAAAAACTGTGCCCCAGTGGGGCAGGGTTTCCCAGGGAAATTGTTACATTGCTGCTCAGGTTCCCCTGTGGTAACTATGTTCTGATAGGGAGTGTTAACAGTTTTGTTCTGCTGTGGCTCTGGTAAAAAAAATTGTCACTTCTCCACTCCACTGCATTCCAGCTGAAGGTCTCACTCAAACCTCATTCAAGAAATGTATTGGAAAGGAAGAATCCAGGAGGGTGGCAGCCTCTGACAGGGTAGAAAAAGACAGATCCCAGCTGAATGGGTACAGGGCTTATATAGGGCTTCGTAGGGGTGAAGTTTATTCAGGATGAAGATTTCCAAGGTAGAATTTGGTTAGATTTCGATTCCTGAGCTTGGACAAACTCAGAGATTGGCTAGGCTTTCAGCTCACGGATTTGTTGGTTTTGTGCTCTGGAATTGGTTGGTTTTCCTGTTCAAGGATCAGTTGGTTTTGATGCTGAGTTGGTCAGGGAGTGTGTTTCTGTGGCTCTGGTTTCAGGGCTAAAGTGTGTTTCTTTCACTAGCCATTTTTAACCTTTTGGCTCTAGTTTCAGGGCCAGTGAATTGGTTCTGGTCTCAGGGTTAGAGTGTGTTTCCTTGGCTGGCCTTTGTACCCTACAAAGACTTCCTGTTAGTATTTTTTTTAATTCACTTTTACACCCACTTGACCCACCCTTTGAGCCAGCACATCATAGGTGTGTCTCATTTGTTCTTTCTTTACAGAAGGGACAGCAAGCTAGTATGTAGCTAGAAGCAGTTCTTGTAGGGTAAGAAGGGCCAAGAAAAAACACCCTGGTCCTAACTTGACACTAAGAGGAGGGCTTGAAATCCCACAATTTATGAGCTTGCCCCAGAATCAGACCACAAAAAAATTATCAATCCCAACCTACTCAAGAAAGCTCTGCCCCCTAAGATATCTTATATAAGCTTTGTAGCCTGTTCAGTTTCCTGTTATTTCTTACCCCGGGTAGCCACCTTCCTGGGTTTTTCCTTACCAATAAATCTCTTGAGTGAGGTTTGTTGTATGGTATGACATGTTCAGAGTAGAGCCCAGCTGTAACTTTTACAGGAGCAAAGCAAAACTGTAACACTTTCACAGAACAGAGTATTTGCTGGGGAAACCATCCACTGCTGAAGCAGAGTTGTTACCCTTGCATTGGAGAAATCTTTCCCTGGAGCAGGGCTGTAAATTGCGCTTTCTTTGGATGACTTTGGGTAATCCTTGGCTCCCAACTGCCAGACAATTTTCCATCTGAGCCGCAATGCTTACAAGTTCTCTAGTAGCCAAAATGCAATCAGAAGCTAGTGGAAGAGACGTTTGGTTTAGGGTAACAGTTTTGTTTAATTCTCAAAACAAATTGTCCATCTCTATCCAAACCAACATTCAGAGACTTATGTGGATCAATAGAGTAATATAATAATTATGAGGGATGTTCACTTAATATCACATAAGATGTATTTTAGTTCTGTAGAGACTAAAGTCCTTCCACTTTGAAGCCTGGAGCTATTTTGGGAGCTGAGAAGTTTCTAAACACACAATGCTAAGCCCTAGGGCCAGGTGCCCAAAGTCCTGAGCAATCAAGGGGCCAGGAGCCCAAGGTCCTGAGACTCCAAGGCTATTTCGGCCCAGCCAGGAGGCATTCTCTCCCCATTAGCTGTATGCCTATTGAAGAGACTTTTTGAACTTTCACTCCCCAGCCTGATAACAGCATTCCTACAGCCTTTTTGGTCTTTGCTTTAAAAGGGACTCACTGAGTGTTAGAGAGAAGCTCTCTGATCAGCTTTTATGATCAGAGCTCTGGCTGTACAATCAATAAATCTCGGAGTGGAGTGTCAGTGTGGTTCTGGAAACAGTCTCTGGGGTTCCTAGAAACTCTGGCACAACAGTTCTAGAGTCTGATGGAAATACACTTCCATAGTTAATGCAAACACTGTCCAGGAGTAGTACTCAGAATGTGATCCTCGGATTAGCAGCCTCTTTATCAGTGGTGACTCACTACACTTGAAAATTCCAGGACCAGCCCAGACCCCATCCAGACCGCTAGAAAACTCCAAAGTAGAGCTCAGCAATTTGTGTTTAATAAGCCCCAGGTTTCAATAAGATGAACGTTCAGCGTGGAAAGAAGACTGTGATCACGCTACAACTGGGTTAAGTAAGTATTCATGTTTACATATGGAAAATGGTGCTAAATTCTAATTATCTTTTCCCGTGAGCCTCAGGCTGCCCTGGACTCTCTAGTTTAGAATAACCCCGAATTTCTAATCTTCCTGCACTTCCAGAGTGCTTCTGGAATAACAGATGGCACAACGCCCTGCAGTCAAACACAGCACGCAAAAACCAATGAGCCGTTTTAACTAGTGCAGGTTGCATTTTTTTTTAAATAATAATCCTAGCCTACCAGCGCCCAGCCCCCTCTACCTCAAACAGACAAGCAATTTAGCAGGTTCCAGCCAATGAGAAGCTAAGCTCGAGCCACTAGCCCCGCCTAGCAGTGCGATTGGCTGACACGTCCGACAAAAGCCAATCAGCGCCGGCTGAGGAACTACGCGCGCTTTTGGTTTAACATGGCGGCGGCTGTAACCTCAGTGGCTCTGAGTGAGGCCGGGACGGACGCGGACTCTCCGGAGAAGGAGATGAAGGAGCCGGCTGGAGATGACGCGGAGCCGCTCGAGTGCCAGGTGCAGCCGGGGGACCCGGAGGAGAACGCGGGCCTGCTGGCCGAGGCCGAGGCCGTGGCTGCCGGCTGGATGCTCGACTTCCTCTGCATGTCACTGTGCCGAGCCTTCCGCGAAGACCGCTTTGAGGACTTCCGCCGGACGCGTGACAGCGCGGAAGGTGAGAGCAGCCGGGCCGGCCCAGCCCTGATTCCCCTCCCCGCACACCCGGGGCGGGTTCAAGCCAGCCAGCGCTCCTGTCGGGCTTGACAGAAGGCCAGAATGGGTCAAACTGGTGGACAGTTCAGTTGCTCTTGTTCTCCTGCTGGGAACTCATCAGTCAGTTGTCATTCTGTTAATTTG
Source organism: Sigmodon hispidus (assembly GCA_004025045.1). NCBI lineage: Eukaryota > Metazoa > Chordata > Mammalia > Rodentia > Cricetidae > Sigmodon > Sigmodon hispidus. Next base: position 66,736 of record PVIH01006553.1, read on the forward strand.
CAAGCCCCCAGGGCAGCCTGGCAAATAGTGGTGAAGCCAGACCCGGTTTGAAGATAATATTACAATGACCGTGTGTATTTGAAGTAAATAATAATGCAATATCGAAGTAAATGTAATATTTAAAACGAAATTCTCAAGCCATATGGAGAGTCTGCCTCCCAGCTATAATAAATAATACCTACTTGTTACTTATAAAGAAGCGAGTTAATCTGAGGTGTTAGTAGATTAAAAGGGATGCTCCAGATCCATGTGTCAAATTATATTTTAAGAGAGTTTTCTCACAGATAAAGCTGGAAGCATGGGTAAGTAACTTTCAGTAGAAAATTAAATTCGGAAATGAAGTCATTATACTTCTGTTGAGAATGGGCTCTGATTACTCTATCGTGGTAGGTTAGAGTATGTTAGCTTTGTGTCGCTGTAACATAGATCTGACATAATCAGTCCATAGAAAGGAGAGGTATAGCTTGCACAATTCTGGATGTTTCTGTGCCTGTAACTGTGAAGAGTCAGCTCATCATAATGCCTCCAGCTCCTAGTGGAGCAGAACAAAGATGGCAGTTTTTCAAACAAGAGGCATAATCTCAGTTACCCTTGTTATTTTAAGTTAAGAACAGTGTATCTTGGAGACAGAAAACTGATTTCAAAGGTGGCAGCTACAAAAGAGCAAAACTGCTTGATGCCAGGATGCAAGAGACAGGAATAAAGGTCCTACAGCTCCCTTAAAAAGACACCCTCAGTGACTTAAAATCTGCCTGAGGCTCCATGTCTTACAGTTATGCAGTCCCTCAGCAAGTGACCAAGCCTTGAGAAGGAAGCATTCTAGATCTAAACTATAGCAGATAAATATAGAAAAATTTAAGGAATTGAGGGGATGCCTAAGAAGATAGTACAGCTTGCAAATGCTTATCTTGCAAGCAGGAACCTTAGTTTGATCCCCAGAACCCATATAAAAAAGCTTAACACATTTGTATTCTCAACACTGGGAAGCCAAGATTTACTGGCCAGCCAGCCTAGCCTACTTTGGCAAGCTTCAGGCCAGTGGAAGACCTTGTCTTAAAAAGTGGAGGATGGGGGTGGGTGAGGAGAGCTGGCCCAGCAGTTAAGAGCACCAACTGCCCTTCTAGAAAACCTAGGCTTGATTCTCAGCACACATGACAGTCTTAACTCCAGTTCCAGGGTATCTAATGCTGTCTTCTAGCCTCAGCATGCACTGTACACGTTACACAGACAGACATGAAGGCGAAACACCCATGCACATAAAGTGTCACGGCCCTAAGAATGAGACTCAAGTTTGTTCTCTGCTCTGTGTATGTGAGAGAGATCCAAGAATGTGGTTGGCTCACCGATAAACACATTCACTGCCAAGCATATTTTTGCAAGTATTCAAATATTTGGGAAATAAATGTTTTAAAATTGATCTTTATGAAATGAACAAACTCAATGGAAACCTTGACATGTATAATATTTTCTATGATATAAAGATTTCACAATATAAATTTCAAAGTAGTGGTTTAATATATTTTTTATAATATATATGTGGATCTTTCCTTGGTACTTCTTGTAAAGCAAGTTGAGTTACATTGTATAAGAACAGTATATTACAAAACTTAGGCTTTTTTTAATTTAATAATTAGAATCTATAGTTATAAATTTACGATCAGCTTTTGTTAAGTGTTATATTAGTCCAGGTTCTCTAGAGTAACAGAAGTTACAAAGTAAGTCTATGTATAGAAAAGGGATTTATTAGAATGATTTACAGGCTGTGGTCCAGCTAATCCAATAATGGCTGCTTATGTATAGAGTCCAAGAATCCACTGATTGTGCAACCCATGAGGCTTGATGACTCACCTGGTCTTCAGTACCTGCTGGAATCCCAAAGAAGTAGACCTTAATGTCTGTGAGGGAGTGCTTATCCAGGGCAGGAGGGACCTGGCAAAAAGAGCTTTCCTCTTCTATGTTCTTTATATGCTTCCAGCAAAAGATGTGGCCCACATTAGAGGTGGATCCTCCCACCTCAAAAGATCTGGATCAAAGTTTGTCTTCCCAAGTACCCACATAAATTTTAAATTAGGAGTGGATCTTCCCAGTTAATACGGTCCAGTTAAGCAAAAATTAGTCACTCATAGGTGTGTCCAGCCATTTTTTTTTTTTTTGGTTTTAATTAATTCCAGATATAGTCAAGTTGAGAACCAAGAATAGCCATCCCAAGTGTTTATAATCTAATATTTAACACTACTATATTGTGATAATATTTTAATAAAAACCTTTCTTTTTGTTTTAGCTATTATTCATGGACTACCCACTCTTACAGCTTACCAATTGAGAACAGTGTATATATGTCAGTTTTTGTCAAGAATTGCAGCAGGAAAATCTCTTGGTAAATATAAATTTTTATTTTATATTAGAAATTTTTTAGCTTATGTCTAAATATAAAACATGAGAAATTTATGAGCATTATTTTTTCCTTTTGGAGAGGGGGGAGAGAAAGTCCACCTACCTATATCTGGCATACACATAAGCATATCCAAAGCAAATAAATATAGTTTTATTTTTCTAGAACAGTGACTCTCAAACTTCAGCCTTCTTCATATTATTTAAAGGGCTTCTTAAAACAATAGAGCAATTCTGCCTCACCATGAGATTAGCTCCCAGATGATTCCGATGTTATAGTGGGAGAACTATACTTCATAGACTCCTGGAGATTTCAGGTGAACTTTTCCTATTTTCCTATATAACTCAGTGATGATAGCTATTATACATACACTGTTTACTGGCAGCTCTCTAACCTTAATGCCTGTCCTTATACAAGAAAACATAATTTGTAGTTATTATAATCTGTTTCCCTCACTTTCATGGTTCAGTTTAGATTATAATGAGCAACTTGAGTTTACTTTATCAATCATGACTCATATTTACAACATGATCATTTAGAAGGCTGTTTGGTAAAAATAGTTACTTTATGTTGATTTTTATAATTTACAAAATACTTTTCCAGCAATACTTGTTGGTGAGCAGTACTTACATGAAACTGCTTACTTATTAAAATATGATATATGAACTCTCAGAGTAGATGCAGAAGAAAGCGATATGTTAAGTTAGGTTAGGGTTTGTGGCTGAAAAAGATAACAAGCTAATGTAGCCAATTGGAAAATTGCAGACCATAACTTAATATTGTAGTTAATTGGGTGACTTTGTAAATCAGATGTGTCAGACTATCCTAAACTTCCTAGCAACTCTTTCCAGATAATGGTTGCTCTGTTTCTCTTAGTTTCTTTCTAGGTAGTTTTCTCTTCAAGGGGTAAAAAAAACAGATCTTGTGAGTTACCTGTGGTTGATTTGTTTTGTGTGTTTATTTTTGCAGAGGCGAGGATTAAATCCAGGGTCTTGTGCACATGAGACAAATGCTATTCCACCTTGCCACACATACCCATCCTGACCCCATGGTTTACTCTTTAAGTGTACCAGGATTCTGTTTTGAGTTAAAAATTAGGAAGATCAGTACTCAAGAATCAGTGTTTCATCATAATTGATTCAAAGGAAATAGTAGTTAAAGTTCAGGGTTTTTGTGTTTTGTAGTGTCATGTACCTAGGACCTTTGACTTGACAGGTGAATATGCCACCATCAACCTACAGTCCCAAACAACCTCATTTTAATTTATGTGTTGAATTTTCAGTCACCTTTCAGGGATTGCTCTATAGTAACACTTCCCAATAGAAATGTGGTCTGTGTTGAAATTTAAGATGTTTTAGTAGTTAAATTAAGACAACTAAAAGGAAGTAGAATCAATTTTAGTGGTAGCTTGTTTAACTCAGTAATCCATATTTTTAAAATATGCCAGCAAGTAATGTACAAAAGGTTGGTGAGATATGTAGTGAGTTTATGATGTTGTATTTTATGCTTAAAGCATATCTATCTGCTTGGACTACTTGCATTTTAACTGCTAAGTGCTTATAAGTGGGTAGTGGCTGCCATATTGGCTCCTGTCTCCATCCCACAGAGCTGCAAAACAAGGAGAAAACAAAAATGTTTGAAACAGATTTTCTCATCTCAAAAGGCTTACTTTTATGTACACCAGACTGCCCGGAGATTCATAGTCTTCCTACCAGAGCTCCTGAGCACAGGGACTTACAGGTGTGTGTCACTGTGCTTTACTCTTTATTTCTTAAGGTCCAAGAGTAGGTAGGGATTTCCAGGCCTCCTCACTGCAGCATAATTCAGCACATGCACTGTGAGGAAAAGCCAGTAATGTGTTTTCAGGTTCTTTAGTTTCCAGTCTACCTACCCAATGTCAAGGAATCCATGGGAGGCTTTTCTTATTTCCCTTTCCTCTGTAGAATACTACCTGCTCGTCGAGATCTTCAAAGGCCATCCAAAGTAAGCCCAGGTCAGAAAACAGGAAGCAGGTCACATTGTCAGCTCACCTCCAAGGAGATTGTTCAGGTTTTGGTTTGCCTCGTTCCCATTGCCTCCATGTCTACTCTTTGTCCTTTGCAGCATATCCTTACATTTTCTCACCTGGTCTCCTATAGGAGGGGAGGTGTTTATGTGATCCCTGTAGTTTTGCCCATTCTGCTTCCTATTGGAGTCTTTTGTTCTTTCACTTGAACGTCAGGATTTTTTTCAAATCTGTCAGTCTGAGTTTGGGAGGTCTTTTCATCTTCTAGTGTCTTCAACTTCCTCAGTATCTTAAATTTTTCATTGTACAGATCTTTTACCTTATGGGTTAGGTTTAATCCTAGGTACTTTATTTCACTGTGGTCAAGATTTTCTTTCTCAACAAACTTAATGTTGGTATAAAGGAAAGCTACAGAATTTTGCATTTTGAATTTATATTCTGCTACTTCACTAAAAGTGTTTATCAAATCCAAGTGTTTGGGGTCTTTTGAGTCCAGGATCATGCTGTCCACTGAGATGAACTGTTCTTTGAGACACACAGAAAGGATCCTGTACCTGCCTCTCCCAGGTTCTAGTCCTACTTCTGAGAATGAGAGTTTCCTGAAAAGCTTTCTTTTTTAGTAAGAATGTCTCTTGTATTCCTCTGCCTTATTTTTATTTCAGCTTTCCCAAATGTTCTCTTTTTCCTGTCTCTATTTCTTAGTTATCTTCTCATTATCCTTTTTTGTTATTTCTTCTTACAGCACTTGGCTTTATGTTTGCAGAATACGTGTTCTACTGAGCTGCATTCCTAGGTCATATTCTAGAGCTTTCCAGATGTACAATTCCAGATGTACCTAGTCATCAATATGTTTGAAAATTTCTGAGTAATTCTGAAGTAGGACAAACAGAGAGCCACTGGCATAATAATGTACTTCTAGGAAAGTATCATTTATATCAAAGCACATTATACCACTTATGGGTATGTGAAGTCCACATAGACAGGAATTATTCCTATTTTTTTATTATATTTATTTAATAAAATTAGTCTGGAATATTAGAGGATAAAATCACCCACAGCCAAGCAAAGGAAGTCAGGGAGTGGAGACCTACACCTTTAATCACGTCACTAGAGAGACAGATCCAGAGCTCAAGGCCTAACAGCCTGGCAATGGTGGGATACACTGTTAGTCCCAGCACTTGGAAGGTAGAGGCATGCAGATCTCTCTAAGTTTGAGGCCAGTCTGGTCTGCAGAGTAAGTTCCAGAACAGCTAGGAGTATTACAATGAAAACCCTGTCTGAAGGGGAGGGGGGGCTGGAAGAGATAGCTCTGTCCTCTGATATTCCAGACTATTTTATTAAATATACAATATATCACATTTTTGTTGTTTTGTTCTGAAACAAGGTCTTACCCAGGCTAGGCCTGAGTGATGATCCTGCCTCAGCCTCAGAGGTGCTGGGATTATAGACTTGAGTCACCATTTGTTATAGCTTCTTTTTTGTGTTGGTATCTTAGGTACTCAGCACAACTTGGATTATAAATTAACAATTTTTTAAAAATCTGAAATATTGGAAATGCCAAAAGAGATGAACAGAAAATTTAAATCCTTGAAGCTGCTAATACACTATAAAGTATATGAAGTTATACCCAGCTTTGAAATTCTCTTGAATATATTCATTTAATATATAGTTGTGTTGAAATGAACCAACACAGCTATGAAACTATAGCTTTAGAGGAATATAGCTAATAAATGCTTCCTGCTCTCAAAATTTTAAACATAGCTTTGTGATCAAATAAGAGTGTTTTTACCTTCAACATGCTTAAAATGGTAGCCAAGCATGGTGGTACATACCTATGTTCCCAGTACCCTGGAGGCCAAGACAGAAAGAACTAGAACTTGAAGCCAGCCTGGGCTATATAATAAGACCTTATCTTAAGAAAAGTGCCATCACAGAACTTACATCCAACAATGTAATGAATAGAGGTAGGGGCACGGATACATGGCTGAGCAGTGGGCTGAGTCCTTGGTCCAGCTGATAGCAGGGGAGGAAACCGTATATGAGCAAGGGGATAGGGACTATGAGGAAAATTCTCACAGTGATGGCTGGCTGGAGCTCTGGGGAGCTCACTGAATCAAGAACAGCCACCTGGGAACCATCAGGAAAAGGAACTAGGCCCTCCAAGGATAGGCAATATGTGGAGCCTCAAGGGGAGAGATCAGACTGTGTTTCTGTGTATGGATTGGCATCTTGGAGCCCATTCCCTCCAGAGGAACACCTAGCCCAGTCTAGATATTAGGATGAGGAAATCGGACTTGCCTGAAGTGGATTCTGAGCTAATCAACCTAGGGACCTCTTGCCCTTTCTGGAGAGGAGGGAGGCTGAAGGCTGACCGGGAGGGGCAAGGGAGTTGGAACAAGGGGATACATGGATTTAAAAAAAAAAAAAAGACTTTATTCTATAAAAATAAATAAGTAAATAAAAGAAAATAAATAAAAGTTCCTGATTTTTATACTTTCAGGGACTTTATTTTTCCTTTGTGTGTGTTATCTGAACAAATTAACTTAGAAAAGTCATTTTCCTAAACTGTTCTGTATGAAAACTGCCTGGTATATAGTGTGTAGTTGATAAATTTGAAAAAGAATGAAGTTTTTAAGGTTCTACTTAACTCCAACTAATTTACTTTTCTGTTTTAAAAGATGCACAGTTTGAAAGAGATGAACGTATTACACCCTTGGAATCAGCCCTGATGATTTGGGATTCAATTGAAAAGGAACATGACAAACTTCATGAAGAAATACAGAATTCAATTCAAATTCAGGTATGAATATGCTTGTTGTTTTGCTAGAGTATTGTATCAATTACTTTTCTCATTGATGAAACAAAATACCTAACAAGAAGCACCTAAGAAGAGGCTCTAGACAGGGCTTAGTGATTATGAGCAGTTCTGCTTTTTTCAGTTCCTAGCACCCACATTAGGAGTTTACAGCCATGCCTAACTCCAGTTCCCTGTTCTGGTCTCTGCAGGCCCCTGCACACATGTGTGCACACACAGATTTATACACATAAAGACAAACAAATCTATGAGGAAAAAAAAAATGAAACAGGTAATCAGAGAAGAGGGGAGAGGCAGAGCATAGGAGTGTGAAATGATTTGTTATCTCAGGTCCACAGTCAAAAAGCAGAAAGAAATTAATGCTAGTTTTCACTTACTTCTTTTTATACAACCCATAACATAACCCACACTCATGGAATAGTGCTGCCAATATTCATGGTAGATCTTTGCATCTCAGTCCATTCTGGAAATACACTTCTAAATCCAGTAAATTTAAGAGTGATATTAACTTTCAGAAACATAAAAACATCTAACATCCAGAATAAAAATAACCTGCCAGAAGTTGTGCTATAAACCTAGTGAAAATCTTAATGAAATCTGTTCATTTAGAACATTGACACTTGGTTTATAGTCTTCACATGAGCACTGGCCGAGAACTTAGTGTTTCATATTTAGGTGTATGTTGCCTCCATGTTGCAGGAAGCACTGTAGCTATTTAAAGATTAACAAACAAACTTTAAAACTAAGGATTTATGCTTTCCTCTTTTTTTTTAACCCATGGACTATAAATATAGAGAAAATAGCAGGTGCTTTGGTTTGCAAGTTTATTATGGGGTATTGGTTTTGGTTCTGGGGATTGAGTCCAGGGACTCATGCATGCCATGCACTTGTAGATTTTTGTGAATGGGATTATATAGAATTTTAACCATGCTAAGACTTGAATTTTAATAGACTGCTTAAGAATAAGAAACCAGACAAGTCAAACATCTGCCTACATACAGTTAAAGCAAATACTTACTTAGTACAATAAATTTTTTCTCAGCTTTAGAAGTTTAATAGTTTTTTTTTAAACTTGTACAAGAGAGAGAAACCGAAGGTGGTTTCCTATTTAGTGTAATTGTCAAATGAAATTAGGACCTGGAGATAGGACATTTAGTAGAAAAATGCCTGCTTCTTGTAAGAATTCAACCTAAACAAGAGATTTTTTTATGTTTTTATACTCCTTGGGACTCTAAATCAGGCTGACTTTTTACTACGTGACTAGCAATTAAGAGGGTGACAGTAACATTTAGTGTATTGTTGCCTTTGCCATGCTGTTGTATGTGTCTCACATAACATTTGTAGAGGTAGGTGTACTGTCTCCACCATTTACAGCATATAAAGGTGAACATCAGGATCAGTAGTCTTGCCAGATAATAAATTCACTTCTAATTTATTTATTAGTTACTGCTTAGAGATACTGACCATTTCATTATAAATGTGAACAGAGCTAATGAGAATTTTTTAAAACTTTTAAAGCCATAATTATTTCATCATTGAAAAACTACTTTAAATCTTTATCAAATAAAATGTTTTAAATGATGTCTTTCAGAACTAACTATGCACTAGTCAAATAATGGCTAGGTATTTTAAAAAGCATCTTAAGGTTTGTCTGTGTTGTCTTTAAGGCTGTAGCTGTTTGTATGGAAAGTGGCAGCTTTAAGGAGGCAGAAGAAGTGTTTGAGAGAATATTTGGTGCTGCAGAATCTCGCACGGTAATTACTTAATTAAAATGATAGAATTAATTTTGCAACTGTTTATATGGGGTGAAGAAAATGGAAAGACAATTGAAAGAAAAAGGAGTTCTTTACCTAACTTAGAATATTAAAAAATAATTCTAACAATCAATACAAAAAATTTAGTATTTCATTTACTCTTTTTTATATCAAGTACTTATATTTTACAGTATGTCCAACTTGATATTCACATTTTTGAGAGCTCAGAAGCTACATTGGGGTTGGTGGCTGTCACATTAGGCAACATAAATATATGATGGCAATATAATTTTTTTTTTTACATCTCCAACTTTCTCATTGATTGATTGATTGGCTGGTTGATTTTTATTACTGTATTGTTGAGATACAATCCAGTTCTATATCCAAGGCTTACCTCAAAACTCAAGATAATTTTGCCTTGACCACTATAGTACTAGGATTATGGAAACATATTACTGGGCCTTTTTCATTTTCTGTACTTTGTTTTTTCTTTTTCTTTCTTTTTTCTTTTGTTTTTTAGATGGGATCTCAAGAGTGTGATACCACACTCACTTGGAGTTTGCTATATGATCATTTGCAATTTGTCTGTGTATATTAGTGAAATCAGTAGACCTCCATTTGTTAAAATATTAAAAATGGTGTTGTTGGGGTAAATTAAATACCTTCAAAGAAAGAAAAGATAATCTGACATTTTCAGGAAATTTTTTTATTGAGCATCTATATACCTCTAGGTATTTAAGGAGATACATTTGCACTAAGGAATACGTTTGTGTGATGAGCCTCTACATCAGGAAACTAGTTCGCTCAGAATGTAGCTCTATGGTAGCATCATAGCATTTGCCTAACATGTACAAGTCCTAGATTTGGTCCTTGGCACCATCAAAAAGAAAGATCAGCTAGGCATGGTATAGTACATACCTGTAATCTTGCACTCAAGTGAGTGTGTGAAGAGGTAGAGATCCTTAGTTTGAGACTATCTCAAATAAAACCCTAGAACCTCATCCAAATCTTTTGGTCATTTGAGAAAGTGTTTGTCTTTTCCAGCATAACTAGTAACAAGCCTTCTCCCACTAAAGATCTGTTTTATAATGGAATCATATACAAAGTTGTGGTTATAATAGCTTGTTCATTTCTTTCTGTTGTTGTATGAGTACATAGTAATCTATCTTTCCTGTGGTAGACATTTAAATTATTTTATTCTGATGGGAATTGCATTGAATCTGTAGATTGCTTTTGGTAAAATTGTCATTTTGACTATGTTGATCTGACCTATCCCAGAGCATGGGAGATCTTTCCATTTTCTGATATCCTCTTGAATTTCTTTCTTCAGCGATTTAAAGTTTTTGTCAAATAGATCTGTTACTTCTTTGGTTATAGTTACATCGAGGTATTTAATGCTATTTGCAACTATTATAAACGATAATGTTTTATTTTTCAGCCCTTTTATCTTTAGTGTATAGGAAGGCTACTGATTTTTTTTAACTAATCTTGTATTAATTAACTAATCTGCTACATTGTTGAAGGTGTTTATCAGCTGCAGAAGTTCCCTGGGGTCTCTAGAATATATAGAGAACTCAAGAAACTAGAGCCTCAAACCTTGAATAACCCAATCAAAAAATGGGGTCCAGAACTAAAAAGGGAATTCTCAGCAGAAGAATTACAAAGGGCTGAAAGGCACTTGAAAAGGGCTTGACATCTTTAGCCATCAGAGAAATACAAATCAAAACAACTGTGAGATACCACCTTACACCTGGCAGAATGGCTAAGATCAAAAACACAGATGATAGCCTATGCTGGAAAGGATGTGGAGCAAAGGGAACACTCCTCCATTGTTGGTGCGAATGTAAACTGGTAAACATAAAGCACCTTGGAGAAAGTATTCATCTTCCCTAGTGTTGGCATAATCTGTGAGACATTGCCAATTCTCAGACTGGTAGTAGTTTTCATTGATTAGAACACCAACAATTGGCCCAAAAGATGGCAGAGTGCTTAGATGTGTACATATCTTCCTTTCTGAAGTATAAATTGGTCCATTAGAGAGTCAAGGTAAAATATACAAACACACATTCAGTGAGTCTCATTTCTAGATAAATATCTTAGAATACCATATGCCTTCTTTGTATTCTAAAAGCCAGGAAGCTTTAAAGACAAACAGGAAAAACCCAGATCTTATTGAGACAATTAGTCAAGGATCAAGCCTATAGTTTATTCAAGTTCTATCATACTTATTGCTTATTCGGCCTTGAGACTACTATGTAAGAAAAATTGTATTGAGCACAAAAGAATTAAGAGAAAATATTTGAGCATTGCAGTAATAGTAAATAACATAAGTTCTTTAAGCTACTCAAATGAACAAATGATGATTAATCAATATACTAGACAGTGGTACAAATAACTTTCCCTATACAGTAACATATGTAATTGCCTAGTGCATAGAATTAAAGAAAATATAGCAAGTTTTCAAAAAATCACACCTTTATAAATGATACTGTTTGTATAAGATGAGAGCCATAGGACTAGTGTGATGCTGCAATGAAGTAAACTGCTTGCTATGCAAAAGTATGAAGAGCTGCACTCAGATTCCCAACTCCCACATAAAAAGCCAGAATGGTGGGAGGCAGAGACTGGAGGATCACTGGGGCTTAGGCTAGCCAGTCTAGCCAATCAGTGAGGACCAGGTTTGTTGAGATAACCTGACTAAAAATATCAGACAGAGAGCAATAGAAGACTGACATGCAGGTACAGATGAGCACACATGCACCACATATGCACACCAAAATACATAAATAAAATTAAAAGTGCTAAACAGTACTATATGTTATTCATTTGGGTTATCTGTTGTACAAATGTAAGAAGTGGCAGTAGTGGGAATGAAGCCCAAGGTATTGCTTAGATGAGAACAAGCATTCGGCTTCTGACAAAGAGTGTACTCCTTCAACCCTAAGGAATTTATAAAGATAGAAAATTCTGAATTCTGGGCAATAGTAATAGGTAAGAATAAAAAAGAAAAATGAGATGTAGTCAGATTATGGAAGTAGACAGATTTTAACCATATTGATAATGTTTTGTCTTAAAGTAGATATAATCTCTCTATCCTCCTCCTGTGTGAACCAAAACATTCAGAAATGTAGGGGCATCGAAAAGGAAGAAAATGCATGGGTCTTTTCAAGCAGAATTGTAACTCTTTAATTGTATCTCTTTGAGTTTATATTTACAAAATAATCATTTTCAATCAAATATATATTTACCTGAAATTTGTTTTGTATTAATGCTTTTTTTCTTTTAAGTCTTTAGAAAAGATATTACTCAGGATAATCTCTCAGAAAGATGCATTCCACTCCTTTTTTCAACGCTTCAGCTATAACTACATGATGGAGAAAGTTAAGAGTTATGTGGATTGTGTGCTAAATGAAAAATCATCAACTTTTCTAATGAAGGTACACATTATCTCAAGGAGAGAGAAATTATTAATGATAGAGAGTATTTGAAAGAGAAAGTCTTCAGATCTTACCTGAATTTTAAGTTAGTGAGCGATTAAAGTGGAATACCTTCATTAATTTGAGGTAATTTTAGTTCAGATTATTTAGTTGTGTACTTGAGTGTGTGTGTGTGCCAGCAGAGGCCAGAAAAGGGCATCACATTCCCTGGAGCAGTTGTGCTCCACCTGATTCAACTCATCCTCAGCAAGAGAAGCTCTTAACTGCTAAGGCATGTCTCCAGCCACTAAAATTTTGTTTAAAATTGCCTAGAGAACATTTTGTCTATTTACAAGAGAAAAGGCTGTCTGTCAGCCAAGCAATAGCTAGTGGAGATGTCAGTATCACCAGTCATGAAGATAATTTGGCACCTTCTGTTAGCCCTTCAACAGACAGTTCCACTATAGCCACCAAAGATTATGTGTTAATTGCTTAAAATGCCTAACATATTCTTTTTCTCTCCTTCCTCTCCATATCCAACATTTTTAAAGGCAGCAACAAAAGTAGTGCAAACCGAGAAAGCAAGGACACTAGCTTCTAAGGAGAAGCCAGATGATGCTAACACTGAGACAGAAACTGAAGTTCATTTGAGTAAAGGAAAAGGGTTTGTACACTCTTGATATGTTTTTAAGGTCTTAAGAATATTTTGTCATTGACTCAAGTGATGCTAGTAAGCCATTATTAAAGTAATTGAGTGATTGCTGATTGATAGTTTTACTATTTGTAGTACTGTATAGTTATTTCATGATTTATGTGGATTATATGTTAAGCAAAGTAAGGAGTGAGGAAATACCAGTTTAATGTGTAGAGATTTATTTACTATTTTTATTTAGAGGTGTGCTTAACAAAGGAGGTTGAAATTAGAAACCTGGTTCATGCTTGCCTCGTATTTGAGCTCAGACCCTACTTGTTCTAGTATTTTAAGATATTGTTCTCTATATTTTTCAAGGATATGGTGCTCTACTAAAAAAAACAAAAACAGCAATTGGCTCCAATGCTGGAAGAAGTGCCCTAGTTAGTCCTCGTTATTGTAAGACAGTAGTTCAGCCTCAGGTTATTTTCAAGTTTGGTTTTTCTTTAGGGTTTTTGTTTGTTTGAGCTACATCCTCAGCCATGAAATGGTGCTTGTTTGGTGTTTAGTTTTTGTTTTATTGTTTTGGACAGCTTCTTGTGTAACTGAGGCTGCCCTTGATTCAACATTCACTATGTCACTGAGGCTCACTTTCCTGATCCCCCTGCCTGCACTACCCAAATCCTATATCCCTAGGAATGTGCCACCACACCCAGCTGGGGAGTGAGAGGAAGATTAACATTTTTGGATGTGGGTGTGTATGGAGAGCATGGGTATGTCAGAGAAGAACCTGTGGGAGTTGGCTCTCTATTATATGGGTCCCAGATAATGAATTTCTGGGTAGTGAGCTAGGCAGCAGAGAAACAACCTTTACCCACTCACTGAGCCATCTCTCAAAGCACTAAGGGTGAATATTGCACTTTTGTTTTATGAGCTAACCAAATTGACCATTATAAAGATTATTTTTTAATTTTATTTATTATTATTGTTGATGTGTGTGTATGCATTCATATGTGTACTACAGTACTTATGTAAAGGTTAGAGGAGTTCCAGTATCTGATTCTTTCCTTCCAGGATGCCTTCTGGGAACTGAAGTAATCAGATTTACAAAGTGAGTGCTTTTACCTACTGAGCCATGATAAATATTTTCTGTACTTGTACACTTAACCCAGCTAGGTAGTTAAACCCTTTTGATTTCTAGATGAATGGATTTAGTAGCCTACATAAGCATCCAAGGATGCTATCTTAACTACTTATTTAGAGGTGGGGGTTAGGCCCCAATTTAGATAAGCACTTCATTATAAGCCTTTAGGACTAAGGCTAAATTGTTCTTCGAATCTTCTCCTTTTGTCCCTTTGTATCAGAGCATGGCTTGCTCCTCATTCATCTCAAAGGCTGCACTGAATCCTATTTTGTCACTGGCAGACAACCCATTTTCAGAATTAAATACCTAATTTTGGCTTTATTACTTTATTTTTAGGGGGAAATAAATGATCCTAAGCCAATATATTGATGTAACGTAAACCTTCTTGCCCAATGTAATAATACTTACTATATTATAGAATTAAAACCTAAATCATAATTCTTGGAGATAGGTTCATTTTCTATGTGCTCTTCTTATGTAGCAGCACTCACTTATTTCAGAAGTTCTCCTAGACACATAGTACAGAGTGTGTAAGGTAGAACCCTTCATGTGCTTATCTGCTTCTCTATACTCTTGACTCTCCTTGACTTCATATATTCAACACGCTTTCCTAGAATTAGGATCCCGTCTCAGAAATATTACTCTGATGATTTATATCCAAGGTTATAACATAGCCTGGTACCACACAAATAAGTATGTTCCGAAAGTTTGGCAAAGGTAAATGTTTACATTTCTTTCCATCTTAAAACTTTTAGCTCAAAGTTCTTGAACCCAGGGTAGGACATGAATCATACTTTTTTTTTTTTTTTAAATTTGAAAACAGATTTTTTTAAAAGATACAATATATTCTAATTACAATTCATTCTCCCCCCCAACTCCTCCCAATTCGTCCTCACCACCTCTCCTATTCCCATTCCCATCCTTTCCATCTCATTAGAAAACAAATAGGTATCTAAGAAATAATAAAAAAATGAGATGGGTAAAAAAAAAAAAAAAATGTGAACCCCTTCCCAAAAAAAACTAAAGAAAAAGTACAAGAAACACATATAGGTGCAGCATATATTTGCATACTCAGGAATCCCATAAAAAACAAAACCAGAGCCATAATATATATTCAAAAGACCTGTAAGATAGAAAAGGAAAAACAAAAGACCTCTCTGACTTAACATTATGAGACGAAGAATCTCCAAAGGTGCTGTTGAATTAATTTTATGTTGACCATCTACTGCTGGGCATGGGGCCTACCCTTAAGACTCGTTTCTTTCCCCAGTGAGACCTTCTTAGAGAAAAATAATTTCATTTTCAAGTGGTTATCAACTGGAGATAGTTTCTTGGTTAGTGATGGGGCATGTGTCTACTTCCCCATAGCATCAGGATGCCATCTGGTGCAGACCTGTGCAGGCTCTGTTCTTGCTGCCAGTCTCTGGAGTTGATATGTACATCAACCTTGTTGTGTTTAAAAGGCCTTGTTTCCTTGGTGTCTTCCATCAATGCTTTCTCTGACACTCTGTCTTCTCTTCCACATAGTTCTCTGAGCCCTAAACAGAGAAAATTGATGGAGACATTCCTCTTAAGGCTGAGTGTTACAAATTCTTTTACTCTGTATATTATATAGATGTAGGTCTCCATATTTGTTCCCATCTGCTGTAGGAGGAAGCGTCTGATGGTAGCTGAACAAGACAGATCTATGAGTAAGGCAGAATGTTGTTAGGAGTCATTTTATTGCTATATTCCTTTAACAGAACAGTAATATTTGTTTTTCTCCAAGGCCCATGGACTTATCTAGTCTTAGGTTCTTGGTCACCCAAGCAGTGTTGGGCATGGGTTCCATCTGATGGAGTGAGCATTAACTCAAATCAGATATTGATTGGTTATTCCCATAAGTTTTGAGCCACAATTGTACCAGCATTATCTTGCAGAAAGATCACCATTGTATATTGAAGGGTTTGTAGCTGGGTTGGTCAACCTTTCCTCTTTGTTATCATGCAGAGTACATTCCAGTACCATGAACTATAGTGGGGGAAGTCTCAATGTAGGCACCAACTCAACTTTTCCATGTTCATTGAGTTGTATAGGTGTTGTCTTTAGAATTAGGGTCTTATTGTCAGTTTGTGGAAAGTGTTAGAACCACAGGTGTATACCACTTCACCCAACTTGTCAGAATAGTATTCTATCTGTGAAATTATATGGAAAGAAAAAATTTCTAAGATAAGCATGATGGCCCATACCTGTAATCTGAGCACTTGGGAGGATGGATCTTGATTTCAGAACCAACCTAGACTACTTATACAGCAAGACTGTCTAATGCACAAAAAGGAAAAAAAAATTATCAGGGCTTAAATGGAGTCTCAACAGTTACGAGCATTTGCTGCTCTTGAGACCACCCAGGTTTAATGCCCATTAACCACTTGGTAGCTCATTACTATCTGGAACTCCAGGTTCAAGGAATCTGATTTCTGTTCTCACCATCTCACAAGGAGCATAAAGGAAAACACCCATGCACATAAACGTAAATAAATCTTTAAGTCAGAAAACAAGAAAAGGATATTTTTGCAGGTTTTGCTGTTTTGTTGTTTTTGCTGAGTACTTGAACATTAACTCACCTTTGTCCACTGCCTTCTACTGTCTAGCAACACAAAACAGAGATCTCTGATCTTAAAATAGTATCTTTTGGGGGGCTGGAGAGATGGCTCAGCAGTTAAGAGCACCGTCTGCTCTTCCAGATGACCCGGGTTCGATTCCCACACGGCAGCTAACAACTGTCTGTAGTTCCAGTTCCAGGCAAACACCAAGGCAAATAAATAAATAAATAAATAAATAAATAAATAAATAAATAAATGTTTTTTAAAAAAATAGTATCTTTTGTTCTTGGAAAAGTTTCTTAGTCCTTTCTTTCCTGGATTCCTTTCTTTTTATTCTTTTCAAAATAGTCTCATATTTCTATTCAAAGTTTTCCTCAAAGATCACTTGTGTGAAATTTTGCTAGCTCTCTGATTTGAATTGTTGGGTATGTGCTCCCACAGTACACGCCATCACATGTCTTAACTTTGGAAACAGAAAATCTGTTTATTATAATACTGAGAAATCTTTGAAGATTTTTTTTTAGTGTATTATTTATTTGTTTGGGGTTTTTTATTTGTTTGTTTGGTGCATGCATGCCTGTGTGCCAAGTAGCAGGCAGTGATTGACAGGATGCAAGTGAAGCAGGAGTGACGTTGGAAGTTTAATTGGAAGATAGACCAGACCAGTGCCAGAAACTTGAAAACTTTACATCTTTAAGACTAAAGGAGATAACTATTTTCTCTAAAGAACTTATAAGCCATTTGTGGCAACAAGAATTATAGGCAATAAACAAACTATAGCACAAAACCCATAGTTCATTGATAAACTGTAGATAAGATTTAAGTATTGGCATTAAGCTAGGCAGAGGTTTTAGTTTTGAGTAGAGCCTTAAAGGGGAGGGTTTTTTTGTTTGGAGACAAAGTCTCACTATATAGCCTTGGTTGGTTTGGAACTCACTGTGTAGACTAGGCTGATCTCAAACTCATGGAGAGCTCAGGTGTTTAGATTAAAGGGTATCTGTGCTCAGCTGATTAAGTTTTATATATGTGGAGCAAGATTTTATATGTGGAGCTAGGGGTATAGCTTGGTTGGTAGAGTATCACCTATGTTGTACAAAGCCTTGGTTTTGATTTCCAGCACAGTATAAAACCTGGAAAGGTAATACATACCTGTAACCCTAATATTTAGGAGGTGGAAATAGTGTCAGAAGTTTAAGGTCATTTTGTAGCAAGGTTGAAGCCAACCTGGTTACACGAGACCAAATCTTTGAAAGATGTGTGTGTGTGTGTGTGTGTTATATAAAACCATATACATACTATATAAATATATCACTAAACTCAATAACATGATTTCAGAAAAAAAGAAATAGACCTATTGGAGGAATAGAATTGAAAATGGTCATGCGTTTTTGTTTTAAGTTCAGTGGATGTGATAGTGGGGGATGAGTGGGTTTAAGCCTTGTCTGAGTTACATATGGCATTATCTTACTTCACACATCCCCCAAAAGTTCAGTTTGAGACAGATTAGAAAAACAAGAAAATAAATATGAACTATTAAACACTTTATGTGTTTTTCATACATCAAGTGTACTACGGTTAAGTTGTTTTAAATAACTTCATGGAATTGGAGTTTTCTAAAGGAAAACATGATAAATTTTTGGTTGCAGTATTAACTATGCTTAATTTGTGTTTGGGAAAGTTTGATTTGTACCTCTTAAACACATGTGAGCAAAAAAAGTGACCACCTTTTAATGAACTCCGTAAGTTCTTAGTCAAACCAGGCTTCCTTTCCAAGTTGTTTCTTGTAGATTGAAATATGTCTTGATTGTGCCAAGTACTTCTCTTATACAAAGTCCCATTTGTATATATTCTTAGAAATTTTTTTCTTTTTTAAAGTGTTAATGGCCAACAGTCTACAGAAACTGAATCCTTAGTGGATACAGTATCCATACTAAGGTAAAGTAAAGTGATATTTTTCTTTGCCCCTAAAGCCTTTGATGAAAGCAATTCATGAAGATTTAAATGTTACAACTGATGTGTAAATGCTATGATTAAATATAGCTGAGTCCTCTTTAATTCAGCAGATATTCAAGACTCTGAAGTATCTTGGATTTTCTAAGTATAAACACTTTGATAAGGAATCTAAGGTCGTTTTGCATAGTCTTTACTAACAGATAAGAAGCATGAGAGCTTATTCAAGTATTCTATCATTGTAACAAAGACTGTTAGAACAGAAAAGGACTAGAAGATATTTTTTATGTGTATCTCATAGTCCAATTATATAAAACTATTTGAAAAGCTCTTTCTGATCTACTATAAATACTGTAAGAGATAATCTAATATATCCAAAGAGCAGAAAGTTTGTGTAAATGATATCAGAAATATTAGTTGGGTTGCTGAGTTGGATATATGGGAGGAATTGGCTAACTTAGTTTGAAAAGGATTGGTGATTAGAACTTAAGAATCCAATTTGTTATATGATTTGTTCATAAAAATACTGTATTGGATTATATATACATGGGAGAAGAGGTAACAGGGTCTCTATATGCCCTGGCTAATCTGGAACTTATTGTAAAGTTTATTCTGGCTTTGAATTTGCATTGATTATCCTGCCTCACCCTCTTAGTACTAAGGTTGCAGGCATTCACCACCATGCCTGTCTTGAAATAGTTCTTAATCACTCCTTTTAGGTGTGAGAAAGATACATAACTGATGGAAAGCTCTTGGAAGGATAATGACTGGGCAATGAAAAATGATAGAAGGTGATATCAGTACCTTTCCTCAATGGCTGAGATTTCTGTGGAAGCAGGAGTAGCATTCATTAGGAAATAAAACCTTTATTGGATTTGGTGATGGAGCCCTTACTTAGAATGTATAAAGACCTAGATGCAATCCCTAGCACTGTAACTACAATGTGAAGACCCATCCTTGAAACAGTGTGACTTGTGGGAGGTTGAAGAGTAAGCTATTCTCTTGAAAAGGTCAAAAGGAGAGAAATATTGTCCAAGGTGGAGCAGGGCTAGGGCTAGGGGCTAGACTTAGAGGTGAAGAGTCCGAGAATAGCATTCTAGAGAGTACAGTGCCATAGAACAGAACATTTTAGGAGAGAGGAGTAGGTGGGGAGGATTTGCTAACTGCAGAGTTTTTCAAGGTTACAAGTAGACCTAAAATGCCTACATTTTAGATGGGGCTAACTTACCTATGAAAATTTAGGCACACTGCTTTTTAAGTTCTAATTTGCTTCTATATAAAATTAGAATAATGCTACCTTTGTAGGGCTATTAAAAAATATGCCACATCTATTATTTCCAGTATAAACTTATCTTTTTTTTTAAAAAAAAAAAAAAAGTCAAGGAAGCTGAAAAGTACATGATCTATCATCAAATAAAGCAATCTTGAAAATTCTATAGAAAATGATTCAGAAGTCACAGGAGAGAAAGAAAATAAATTCTTTGTAATTTAAGGAGTGTTTGGGTGTTCTTTTGTTTTTGTTTTGTTTTTCCACAGTCTGTTTGGAAAGCTGATGGAATCTTGATTTCTGAGTAGATGAATTGTAAAAAAATGAAATAAAAGGAAGTTTGACTATAGAAATAATAAAAATTAACTTGGGTTGCTAACTAATGAGAACAAGAGAAGCAAGCCAGTGTAGTAAAGATGACAAGTCATTGTCCTTTTGTACTATCACTAGTCTCCAGTCACAAGCTCTCATGTCTTATTTAGGTCTCACAAGAATGTCTTATCTAAGTTGAAGTATGGAAGCAATCAACCAGATTTTAATGAGAAAGAGGGAAGAATGGAAATTCGTGAAAGTGAGTACTATTAATATAGTCTTAGAAGTAGAGAGAAATGCTGTAGCTGTCCACCTGACCACCACAGCACAAAATGCACCTCAGAAGACCGAAAACCAGCTTTAGATGGTCTAGTCTGTTTTTGATGGTCTAGTCTGAGTTATTTGGCTTAGTAGCATTGGTCTTCTGCCTAACTGTGTTCAACAACTTCAGGCTCTTTTTGAACCATGAGTGAAATCAAAGCTCATCATTAACATTGAATAAGTAAATAAGGAATCAGTACTTCTGCAGAAAATACAAAAGGTTAGGTCCTTGATCTTCAATGACGTTTTTAGCAACTAATCAATACATAATCTTGTTTTGTTCTATTTAAAGACACTATGGCATTGACTCATCAATGTTTAATCATTGCCAGCTGCATTGTAATGCATGCCTGAATAAAATATATACTTCTCTTCCGTATTGCCCTCTGACCTCCACAGGTACACACATATATACCCATTCATACATATACCCACACATATATACCCAATACATGATTGTTTTAAGTTTGAATAAAGATTATGAAGTGCTTTGAAAATTGACTATTTGTGTCTGTAAGTATAAATTTAAGCTTTAGAGTGTAGAGTGATTAAAGCAAAAGTCTCTCCCCAAAAGCCCAATTTTTGTTTTTCCTAGTTAGCTGGTTGGTTTGGAATCAAGCTAACCAAACTGTAGAGTTTGTTCAGTTCAGAATCTGGCAGTGGTCTAGGCCTGCCTCAAACTCGTGATCCTCTCATTTGACTCTAGAGTTAGCTTGTGTGTAACACCAACCTAGTTCTTACGTTTTGGATAGTCAGGGCTTATAGCATTATTTTTTTGATAAAATCTCTATGAAGTTCTACTTTATTAATTTAAATATATTCTCCACAAATCCTTTAATCAGGATTCCCTTTTCTTTGCATCTTCATTTTATTTCCTATTTCTCTAGAGTTTTTTTAAGTGTTTAGTTTCTAAATCCTTGCATGCTGAAAACTACTATCCTTTGCGTTTCTTTAAAAGTTTTTGTCTTTTTTTTTTTTTAAAGTTTTAGTCTTAAGTGTAATACTCTTTAGAAATACTTTTTGATCACAGCTTTGCATACAAATTGATTCTGAGCTGATACAGTGTTGAAGTCTGATATTAACATGACTTCTACCATCTTTGTGTATACCTGACCAGGTTTTTCTAAGGCATGCACTGAGTGTTGAAATTTCTTCTTACTGCTTTTGTTTTAGATCTCCATTTAATTAAAGTGATTTTTTTCTTTGAACATGCTTCTTTAATCTCTAATTGAAGGATGTTCCAAATATCTTTGTATTACTGATTTTTGTTTTTAATCCTGAATAGTTTGTAGCTAACAAAAAGTATATAAATCTAAGCTGGCCATGAAGTTGCAGTAGTCAGTATTCCTACTGTGGCCTCCCACATGCCAGCACCTTTCAGGAATTGCTATCTTCTTCTCCCAGATTAGAACTTGATAACCAGACAGGTACACTAAGAACTTTGCTGGCAGGTGATAAAATATATTTTTGGAGGTGACTACACATCTGGTAGTCAGATGGATTCTTGGATGTACATTGCTTCCATATTTGACAGAAAAAGAAAGATATAGAGCTCATTTTCTTAGAGTAATTTAAATAAACAAATTTCATGGCAATCTTTGGAAAATCCATTCTTCTACTATGAAGCAGTATTTAATGCTAGTGTTTTTATTTGTAGGTAAAATAATGACAGAACGAAACAGAAGAAACACTGGAATGACTAGATTATGTATTTTAGAGAATCAGCCAGACACTGGTGAAAAACACAGGCGCAAGAAAAAACAGGTATTTTTCATCATATTTGAATAATATTTATAAATGTCAAAGTGTTCATACACATATTTTCCTAATAGATCTAACTTAAAATTCTTAACACTTTAAAACCACATGAAAAGTAGAAATAATACCACTTAATCAGAGGTTTTTGTTTTATTTTTTAAGATGGGATTTCTCTGGGTATCAATGGCTACCATGGAACTCTGTATATGAGGCTGGTCTCTAATTAGAGATCTGCCTGCCTCTGCCTCCTAAGTGCTAGGCTTAAAGACATACACTATCACCACCTTACTTTGACTGGATCTTATTAAGTCTGGGTAACTTCAGGGTTTATGTTGTTTCTCCCACTTAGTATAATCAGAATGGCACTTATCCAGTATGTGAAACTATTGACATAGTAGTTTATGTGAATTTTCAAATCTTGACAGCAGATCAATAAGTCTAGTCCTTGTTATTTTACTGTGTCTAGAATATTTTTCTTAATCAATTTAAGATGTGTTTGGATTTTTTCAACCTATTTGTATTTGGATCATTTCAAGTGTAAAAGCTTTGAGAATCAGCCCACTAGGAATATTTTCTTTGGCTCAGGTATTTTGCATAGATGACTATCCTAATAATCAACAGCTAATTTGGTTTGCTTCCTGCACATCACTATGCTGTGGGCTGGACCTGTGCATACTAAACAAGTGCTCCTGTACCCATGAGCTACTCGTTAGCCCATGATACCTTTGTATTGGATTTGGTTTGTTTGGTTTTTATGCTAGGTTATTTGAGGCCACTTTTACTTTTATTTAAATTGATAATGTGATCTTATCTCTAGACTTTTCTTTCTCTCTCTCTCTCTCTCTCTCTCTCTCTCTCTCTCTCTCTTTTTTTTTTTTTTTTTTTTTTTTTTTTTTTTTTTTTTTTTTTTTTTTTTTTTTTTTTTTTTTTTTTTTTTTTTTTTTTTTTTTTTTTTTTTTTTTTTTTTTTTTTTTTTTTTTTTTTTTTTTTTTTTTTTTTTTTTTTTTGGTGACCCTTTTTTCTGGGCTATGACCTTCATAAAATGTTTCTTAGACTTTCTCTGTCTCCTTGGAAATTTAGTGGGGACTACAGATGGTCAATTAGGGTTTTGTAAAATGAGAATAGGCACCCATTAAGGGAAAATGATTTTTGAACTTGTGAGTACTTCAAAATATTCTTCTTCCCTCTCCTTGTCGGAAGCAGTACTGAATTTTCTGTCATCTTTCCCTGAAGTATGGTAAGGATCCTGGAGGTCAAACTTAATTGTTGTGCCCTAGAGCTTTTCACTCTTTAGGTTCATACACATTAATTGCTATTTAGTTCCAGTTCATTGTCCCTGCCAGGGATGACTCTAGCTGTGAACTTATGTTTCTGCACTCTGCCTTCAGTAAATGTATTTATTATTTTTTATATTTTATTTCATGTTTAAATTAAAGTTATGTTACAACCCAACTATAGTCCTCCTTCCCTTCTCACCTACCAATCCCTCCTTCTGCCTCCCCTTCACCCACCCACCCCATTCTTCCTCTGCTTCTTTTCAAAGAGGGACAAGCCTCCCATAGATTTCAACCACATGTGGCATATCAAGTTGTAGTTAGAATAAGCACCTCCTCATATCTTAATGCTGGACAAGGCAACCCAGTAAGAGAAAACGGTCTCAAAAGCTGACAGAAGAGTCAGAGACAGCTTCTGCTCCCACAAGAGGACCAAGCTACATAACTGTCACATATATGCAGAGTGCTTAGGTCAGTACCATGCAGGCTCCCTGGTTGTCAGTTCAGTCTGTGAGCCCTTACGAACTCAGGCTCGTTGTTTCTGTGCAGGGTTCGATGTATGGCTTAAGCTTTAGTAATTTTTTTTTTAATTGAGACACTATGTCGGTGGATTTTTCTTTTGATGAGTATGAAATCTCTCTCTACATCTCTTTTGATTAATTTTGGTTTGAAGTCTATGTTGTTAAGTACTAAGATAGCTACACCAGCTTACTTCTTAGGTCTGTTTGATTGGAAAATCATTTTCCAATCCTTTACTCTGAGGTACTATCTATCTTTGTTGTTGAGATGTGTTTCTTGTATGTAGCAGAAGGATGGATCCTGTTTTCATGTTCATTTTGTGAGCCTGTATCTTTTTATTGGTGAATTGCGTTCTTTGATATTAAGAGATGATAGTGACCAGTTATTATTAATTCCTGCTATTTTTGTTGGTGGTGGTGATTTTGTGTGTGTGTGTGTGTGTGTGTGTGTGTGTGTGTGCATGCATGCATGTGTTTCTTTTTCAGTTTTGCTGGTGTTGGATTATCTACTGCCTGTTTTTGTAGGTGTAGCTAACTTCCTTGGGTTGGGCTTTTTCTTCCAGTATCTTTGTAGATCTGGATTTGTGAATAGATATTGTTTAAATTTGACTTTGTCTTGAAATATTTTGTTTTCTCTATCTACGGTGATTTAAAGTTTTGGGGATATAGCAGTTTAGGCTGTCATTCGTGTTCTTTTAGAGTCTGTAAGAGGTCTGTCCAGACTTTTCTGTCTTCTTTTAGAGTCTCTATTGAGAAGTTGGGTGTAATTCTGATAGGTCTGTCTTCACAATGTTACTTGGCCTTTTTTCTTTTTTTGCAGCTTTCCATATTCTTTCTTTATTCTGTATGTCTAGTGGTTTGATTATTATGTGGTAAGGGAACTTTTTTCTGGTCCAGTCTATTTACTGTTCTGTAAGCTTCTTATATGTTTATAGACATGTCCTTCTTTTTGGAAATTTTTTCTGTGATATTGCTGAATATATCTTTTGAGTTTTTGAGCTAGGATTCTCTTTCTTCTATTCCTATTATTCATAGATTTGGTCTTTTCATGTTGTCCCAAATTTACTGCATGTTTTGTGTTGGTAATTTTTTTTTTTTATCTTTAACATTTTCTTTGACTGATGAATCTATTTCCTCTATCATATCCTCAACTCCTAAGATTCTCTTTCCACCTCTTATAGTCTGAGGGAAATGCTTGTATCTGTAATTCCTGTTTTGTTTTTTGTTTTTTTTTTTCCTGTTCATCTAGCTATTTTTGCTTTCATTTTCATTGCCAGGTCTTGAACTGTTTCCTTCACCTGTTGTTTGTTGTTTGTTTGTTTTGGCTTTCCTGGCATTCTTTCAGGTGTTTATTGATTTCCTTCAATTTTTTGTTTGTCTTTTACTCAATTTCTTTATGGAACTGTTTTCTTTTTTTTTAAGGACCTCTGTCATCTTCCTAAAGTCATTTTTCAGTCCTTTTCTTGTGCTTCGGCTGCATTGGAATGTTCAGGTCTTGGTGTCATAGAATGACTGGGTTTTGGTGGTACCATATTGCCCTTTGTGTTATTATATTCTTACAGTGCTTAGGCACCTAGATTTGGGGTGATTATAGGTCTTGGTGTAGATTTCTGCATTTGTCTTTGTTAAATTAGTGGTTTGTTTGTTTGTTATTTGATTGTTTGGTTGGTTAGTTTGGTTTCTGTTTTCTCTCTGGTCTTCCAGGCTAACTGGCAAAATATTCTAGTGACTGGTGAGTCTTCAAATCCAGTAGTGTGCCTTTGGGGAGCCTTGTGTCCCTATATCCTGCCTGCTCCCTAGTAAAGCCAAAGTCTTCCTTTAGAGTTATAGGCTACGGTATGGAGCCCAGGTGAGGGAATGCAGTTGAAGTTGATGGGCAGGCTTTAAGAAGTGTTAGCAGGCAGTGGGCAGTGTCTTGCCAGGGATCATTAGGACTAGTCTGACCTTAGGTAAAGTTGTTGGAGCTGTGGGCTAGGATATGGAGCCCAGGGGTGTAGGATGCTGTTGGGGGATGTTGAGTGGCCTTTAAGAAGTGTTAACAGGTGGTGGGTTGTATTTTCCTTTGGGTCTCTAAATCCAGTCTGGTCTCCAATGAAGCCTAAGTCTTCTTCCAAAGTTGTAGGCAGCAATTTGGAGCCCAGGGGAGGAGGTTCAGTCTGGGTTGGTTGGGTGGGCTGCAGGGAGTGTTAGCAGGTAGTTGGCAGTGTCTTACCTGGAGGTCTCTAGAACCAGTCTGGCCTCCTGTAAACCTGTCACGGCTATGGGCAAGTGGGAGGGCAAAGGGATGTTCTCTAGGGATCAGGCTCTGGGGAGTAGGCAGCTCCCCTGGGAGGCAGATCACTCACCTGTTCTTCAGACTGGCTGGGACATGAGCTCATGGAGTCTGTTGGGGTTGTGGGGAAGGAAGGACTGGCCACTGGAAGGATGATGAGATGGAAGGGGTTGGAGTCAGAATGGGTCTTGTGAGTACACAATCCAGGACTGTGGGGACAGTCCAGCTGGCATATGGTCACTTACCTGCTCTTACTGGGTATTCATTATTTTTAATTTGAAATATGCCATTATGTAGCTCAGGCTGACCTCAAGCTCTTTATGTAGCCAAGACTGCCTTTAAATCCCTGCTTCTCCTTTCTTTACCACACTAGTACTGGGATTTAGTCATCTGCCACAACCAGCTTTCTTTTTTGTCTGCCCTATGACTAATTCTCTGGGGATATAAGAAGACTAGTTTTCAAGTTGTTCTGATTTTTCTTATTGTAGATAGGAGTGATAATTTCCAAGTGCTTTTGTCGTGATATATTTTATATCAGATTATAAACCAGAAATCTCTCTCACACAATGTTTCTCAGTTGCTTTTGAGGATGGAGCACAGGTGTCATTTATAGATAACTATAAGAGAACAGTTTTTCTCTTGTAGGGAGAGTATGAACCATATGATCTAAAGAATATATGGGTATTCATCATACCACTGTTTCCTTTGCCAAAAAAGTTATATGACCACTACCAACATCTGTTTTTATTTTTCAGCTGTCCACTACTGACCTTGTGATAGAGAACTCTTTTCAGAAGTGGCTGACACACTTAATTTTATGTCATATTAGAGCTTTCAGTTGTTTAATTATTTTATTTAAATTACTCAATTCCTATTTGGGTAGCTTTTTTTTCCTTAACTGTTACGAAAAATATTTGAGCCTGCCTCATTAAAATTTGTAGATCCTTATATAAACTTATTCTATGAAGGAAAAAAAAGTAAATGTCTTTCAAAAGTATATCCTCCAGACAAAGATTACATAGTGTGAATTATTATAACAAAATTTTCTTTTACTATAAATTATGTCATTGTAAAGGTACAAAGTGGAAAACACAGTCCTATAGTAGCATACAAACATAAAAGGATTTTGGCTGTTGTCAGTGCCAGTTTCTCTGGTATTCAGTCATCTGTAAGATAAGTTTTCATCTCATATTTGTCTTTAAGCAGACACCAGAATTTTCTAGTAAGAATTTTATTTTTTTTAATTGTAGTAAAATATGCATAATGGTAAATGTATCATCTTAAAATTTTTAAGGCTTATTTTTAATGATATTTATTTCTAGGGTAGGGGTATGTGTTTCTGAGTAAGGTGCTCAGAGTGTCAGGTCCTCAGGAGATAAGTCACATGCAGTTGTGGGCCACCAAATCACAATTCTGGGAGCCAAACTCAAATCTTTTGCAAGAACAGAATATACTCTTAACCACTGGGACCATTTGTTCACCACATCTTAATAATTTTTAAGTGTACATTTAATAGTACTAACATATTCCTGTTTTCATATGATCACCACAGTCTACCAATGTCTTTCAAAACAAATTCTGGACTTATTAAAATACCTTCCATTCCCCTTTCTCTTCCATGCTTGGTAACTGTCATTTTCACTGCCCAACTCTGAGTTTGACCATTCTAGGTCATATCAGTGAAATCAAACAGTGTTTGTGTTATTTTTATTTAAGATTTAATTAATTTATGTGTTTACCTGCATGTATATATGTGTACTACAAGTGTATCTGCTGCCGTAGAGGTCAAAAGAGGCATTGAATCTTCTAGAACTTGAGTTACAAATAGTTAATAAACTACCATGTAGATGTTCCCTAGCCCCAATACTTGTCTTTTTTATCTAAATTATTTCAAATGGCATAGTATTCTTAAGGCTTAAGTATGTTGCCAGAATTTCTTTTAATGAGAAATAATATTTGTCATAGTCTATATGTGGAAATTCATTCATTCATTGATGGATACCTGGCTTGCTTCTTCATTGTGCTGTGGGTAATGCAGTTGTGAGCACTAGTGTACAAACAGTGCTTAGACACTCAAACCCCTCTTTTATCACACAAAAAGAAGGAATAGTCAGTCACCTATACTAAATACTAAATGTTAGTACTTTGTCTATGCAAAGTATTAGATTTGATTTAAAATTTTCAGCATATTCTCCCAGATTAGATTGTGTTTAACTAATTGTGTGTTTGAAAGTCTGTCTTATAGAAGATTTGCGTGTTCTGTGTATGTGTGTGTGTACCTCCCCAACACAGGTAGAGAATTTTTGCTGCGTTCTTCAGTGGTGTACTACACAGTCATGAATTGTATTTAGAAATGTTAGTGATCTATTTAGGAGTAGATGAAAGCTGCTTGAGATAATCTCAATGAGCCTACAGTTAGATTGACCGTCACTGTACACCTGTCCCCATCTGAGGTGGCTAAGTTTCAGAAATACTACCCTGAAATGTCACATGGTAATGGTAAGATCTTATCAAACCATATTTGTATGTGTTCATACATACAAAAGTATACAGTAAAACCATTTTCATCTTTAAGAGACAAAGCATTGCCTTGATTTTCAAAAGATGTATTCTCTTTAAAGAATGTTTCTTTGAGTAACATTCACATTTTTTTCAACAGGCATGGCTTTGGGAAGAGGACAACTGTTTGAAGCGTGGTGTAAATAAATATGGAGAGGGAAATTGGTCTAAAATACTATCACATTATAAGTTCAATAACCGAACAAGTGTTATGTTAAAAGACAGGTGGAGAACGATGAAGAAACTGAAACTGATTAGCTGAGATACTGAAGGCTGAGTGGATTTGTTTCAGCTTAATACAAGAACAGTTACGTACTTGGAACACTACACTTTGTTTAAAACTTTCTCATCAGTAATGAAGCTTAAGTTTTTATTGAAAGCATTTTGTGTGTGTGTGTCTGTGTGTGGGGGGGGTTGTTACAGATTTGTACTGTAAAAGTAAACTTATATGCCTTTTTTATTTCAATTTTTTTTTTTAATTTATTTGCCTTGGTGTTTGCCTGTAACTGGGAACTGGAAGTACAGACACTTGTGAGCCACCATGTGAGTGCTGGGAATTGAACCCTGGTCCTCTGGAAGAGTAGTCAGTGCTTTTAACCACTGAGCCATCTCTCCAACCCCTCAAGATTCTTTATTTTTGTAAAATATAGATATGCTGAACCCTACCAAATTCAGTACCCCATCTTGCATCCTGTTTTAATACAAAAATAAGAGCCTGATAAGATAAAAGGTATTTATTTATGGCTATTTTTGTTTGTTATATTCCATGTCTGTAGACTAAACCTTACAAAATGCCACATAAAAATAAATTTTCTAAAGAATTGAATCAGGATAGTTCTTTGTGACTTTGTTGCTTGATTAATGGCTAATTACAACTTACTGAAAATTTTATTACTATAGTGATAAATGTTCAAAACAATTCATGAGTTCTGACAAACTTGACTTCTTTCAGTAGTTTCATTTAAAGAAGTTGAAGTTTCCCCAACAATTTATTCTTTAGAATATTCAGTCAAAGACTAATAATTAGCATTTTGAGTTTTATGTGCAAGTGAATAAAAATTTCAACCTATTGAAATATTTACTTTAGAAATGGTATTATGTAATGTCTCTAATTTTTTGTTAAAGTGTTAATGCATTTTTTGTTCTTGAATTTGTTATCCTATTAATTAATAAACAGAAACATTAATAATTGTTGTATGTTTCCTGACCTAGTAGCTACTTCACATGCTGCAGTCACTGTATTAATCCAATATGCTGCTCATTAGTTTCAAAGCTGGCATCTTCTGTCAAAATAAACATCTAAGTCAACCTCACTCTGAACATATAGTTCATAAATCATCAAATCTAAATTGCTATTATAAAATACCTATGATTTTACCCATTGTTTTAAAAACCACAAATTGATACATTACTAAACTTTACTTATTAAGAGCTATTTTTAACATTTCTTTAGTGAGTGCATAAATCTTCATGCCATAGCATGCATGAGGAAGTCAGATTTTAACTTGGGGAAGTATGCTTGTTAGTTTCTTGTCATCTTGACACAAGCTGGAGATACATGGGAAGAAACCCCTCAGCTGAGAAAATACCTTCATCAGAATGCCTGTAGGCGAGTCTGTAAGGCATTTTCTTCACTAATGATTAATATAGCAAGGTACAGCTCACAGGTTGTATAAGAAAAGGCATACTGCGCAAACCATTATGCAGCACTACTCGTGGCTTCATCAGTTCCTTCATCCTTATTTCTGCCTTGAGTTCTAGCCCTGGTTTCCCTCAGTGGTAGACTATTAACCTTGGATGTAAGTTACCTGTGATCATGTTGTTTTATCACAGCAATAGAAACCTAAATAAGACAGGGACTGAGTTGTGAGGCTTATTAGCAAGTTCTCTCACCTACCACCTGCTTAGCCATCTCAGCACCAGAAGCTACTTTTTATGTAATTATAGATAGGGTAAAGAGATGGCTCCATGATTAAGAACACTGGCTGAAGACTACACCCCACAAACTCTGAGCAGCTAGGAATCAGGAGGAATTTAAGAGAAACATCTATGGATCCCCCTGGGAAGGGGAAAAAGAGAACATCTCCTGAGTAAATTGGGATTATACCAGGGAGTGAACAAGGGGAGGTGGGAACAGAACATGAGAGAACAGGATGGTTGAGTGGGAGGAGAAACAGAGAGGGGAAAAAAAAGAAATAGAGGGAGCTGTTGTGGGATTAGAAAGAAACATGTTGCTAGAGAAGCACCCGAGAGTTCACAAGATGACCCTGGCTAAGACTTTTGATATAAAATCTATATCTAATAAGAATAGTAGCAATAGAATAATACCTCAATTTTAGTGTTCTGTCCCATATCAGGTGGCTCTTCTGATATGATACAGAGCTTTTGTATTTACCTTTACCAAGTGTGTTTAGGCTTATAGAAGAACAGAGCCACACTCCAAGGCCAAAGCCAGCTTTAATTTATAATTGAACTGGGACTTCAATTTTTCTTATAAATAGAGAGATATAGATGGTAGGCAGTGAGATTTTACCCTCTAAGGTGTATTAGTACCCATAAGTCCAATATTCCTTTGCTTGTAATTTTTTTCTGCATAGCACTTCTGCTTTCGATGTCTAGATGTCCAAGGTCTTTTGACTTCTCAAAGATGGGTATTTATAGTTTTCTGTAAAGACAAAAACAAAACCCTCCCCCAACCCTTGTTTGGTGAGTTTTTCTTACAGCTTAAAGAATTGTCCCATAGGTGGATGAGCCATAATTTCTCTTTATCAAGAAATTTCTTCTGTTCAAATCAAGTCTTTATTAATTATTTTGGTTTTTTATGAGATATATTTTTTATTTATAAAAAGTCTTTTTTATCCATATCTATCCCCCTATTCCCCCTTTCTTCTCTCCTCCCAATCTCTCCTAGTCAGCCTTTGGCCTCCCCCATCCCCAAAGAGGGCAGAAAGTCTCAAGGTGGGCCAGCTCAGCATGGCACATCCCCTCCAGGCAAGTCCAGTTTCCACATCCAAATATCAAGACTGGGTTAGGTGTTCCTCTGCAGGGAATGGGCATCAAGGTGCCAGCCCACACACAGGAACACAATCTGATCCCACCCCTCACAGCTCCACAGACTGTCCATGCCATTCAACTGTTCCCTATCCTTGGAGGGCCTAGATCTTTTTCCCAATGGTTCCCAAGTGGCTGTTCTTGATTCAGTGAGCTCACTAGAGCTCCAGCCAGACATCATTGTGGAAATTTTCCTTATAATCCCTATCCACTTGTCCACACAGACTCTCCTCCATAGCTCTCAGCTGGACCAGGAGCTTGGCCCATTGCTGAGCCATGGATCTCTACCTCCACCTCTATTCATTGCTGGATGTAGGTTCTATGATGACACTTAGGGTGGTTATTCATTTGATTATAGAAGTATTAATTTTGATGGTATCCATAGCTTTTCTTCACCTGTGGAAACAAAAATGAAACCCCTTCCCCAGTGTATCACATATCCTGATTTCCATTCTGAGGTCGACATGTCTTTGAAGTAGACAGGCTGATTTAGCTCAGTTGTTTTTTTGTTTTGTTTTGTTTTCTCTTTCTGTAGTTCAATGCCTTTCAGCAGCTGTTGTTCCCTTCTCATTAGCATTGAGAACAAAGTTAATAAAGCATTTTGTAGTTTACTTCTAGGGGTCTTTGTTACTCTTTTCTGTTTATTTAGCATATCCTTTAGAGTTTAATTTGATCTTAAATTTAAGGATCCTTTATTTAAAATTAGGATTTTATGATGTACATATTTTAATTTTCCAAATTCTGTAAAATGAAACACATCTATCTGCCAAATATCATTTCTATGTATACCTTTAGAATTACTTCTTACTGGTAATGGAGTTTAGTTATAGAGGAATAGGTGAGACATCTTTGTACAATTTCTTTGGCTTGTTGCCCAGTAATAGAGAAAACTTTTTTTATTAAACCTTTGCTATTGATGATGTTTTTTTATGAAACTCTGAGGCCTTAAGCATATTTCATATTAATAATTTATCAATTTCATCATTACCTTATGCTAGAGGGCGTGGCAGACCCATAAGGGATCTTAGTACTCTACTCACTGATTCCTGGCCTGGGGACACACCCCACACTTCAACCAAACCCAGCTCCATCCTAAACCAAAGAAAGCTGTGAGAACGCCCCCAAAGCCAAGTTCCAGAAAACACATCCATCATATAAACAAACTGAAAGAAAAAAAAAAAAAAACACATGATCATCTCATGCAGAAAAAGCCTTAAACAGAATGCAACACTCATTTATGATAAAAGTCCTGGAGAGATCGGGAATATAGGGAAAATACCTAAATATAATGAAGGCAATATACAGCAAGCTGACAGCCAACATCAAACTAAATGGAAAAAAACTCAAAGCAATCCCACTACAATCAGGAAAAAGAAAAGACTGTCCTCTATCTCCTTATCTATTCAAATATAGTTCTCAAAGTTCTACCTAAAGCAGTAAGAGAACAAAAAGAGATTAAGGAAATACAAATTGGAAAGGAAGAAGTCAACTTATCTCTATTTGCAGATGATATGATCATCTTTATAAATGACCCCCAAAATTCTACCAGGGAACTCCTGCAGCTGATAAACACCTTCAGCAATGTAGCAGGCTACAAGATTAACTCAAAAAAATCAATAGCCCTCCTATACACTAAAGATAAAAGAGCTGAGAAAAAATATAAGAGAAATATCACCCTTTATCATAGCTGCAAATAGCATTAAATGTCTTGATGTAACTCTAACCAAAGAAGTAGCAGACCTCTTCTACAAAGACTTTAAGTCACTGAAGAAAGAAATTAAAGAGGACATCAGAAAATGGAAAGAACTTCCGTGCTCCTGGATAGGTAAGATCAACATAGTAAAAATGGCAATTTTACCAAAAGCAATCTACATATTCAATGCACTGCCCATCAAAATACCAACACAAATTTATACAGACCTTGAAAGAACAATATACAACTTCATGTAGAATAAAAAGAAACCCAGGATTGCCAAAAAAATTATGTTTAATAGTAGAACTTCAGGAAGCAGAACCATCCCTGACTTCAAGCTACACTATAGAGCTATAGTAATAAAAACAGCCTGGTACTAGCATAAAAACAGGCTTGTAAATCAATGGAATCAAATCAAAGACCATGAAATTTACCCATACAACTATGAACACCTGATTTTTGACAAAGAGGCCAAAATTATCCAATGGAAAAAGCATAGTATCTTCAGCAAACGGTGTTGGCATAACTGGATGGTAGTGTGTAGAAGAACACAAATAAATCGAAACATATCACCCTGCACAAAACTCAAATCCAAGTGGATCAAAGACCTCAACATAAACCCAGCTACACTTAACTCAATAGCAAAAAGTGGGAAATACCCTCCAATGCATTGGCACAGGTGACCACTTCCTAAATATAACACTAGTAGCACAGACACTAAGAACAACAATAAATGGGACCTCCTGAAACTAAGAAGCTTCTGTAAGGTCAATGACACAGTCAATAAGACAAAATGACAGCCTACAGAATGATTAAAGGTCTTCACCAACCCCCTACAATTAACAGAGGACTAATCTCTAAATATATAGAGAAATCAAGAAACTAGAGGCCAAAATCCCGAATAATCCAATTAAAAATGGGGTTCAGAGCTAAAAAAGGAATTCTCAACAGAAGAATTACAAAGGGCTGAAAGGCACTTGAAAAATTGCTCAACATCTTTAGCTATCAGAGAAATGCAAATCAAAATAACTTTGAGATACCACCTTACACCTGTCAGAATGGCTAAGATCAAAATCACAAATGACAGCCTATGCTGGAGAGGATGCAGAGCAAGAGGAACACTCCTCCATTGCTGGTGGGAATGTAAACTCATACAGCCACTCTGGAATACAGTATGGCAGTTCCTCAGAAAACTGGATTTAATAAAACACTGATTGGCCAGAAGGCAGACAGGAAGTGTGGGCAGGGCTACCAGACTAAGAAAACTCTTGGAAAAGGAAGAGTCATACAGAAACACTAGCAGACATAGAGGAAAGAAGTCTAAATGCTGCCCTGAGAAAAGATACTAAGTCCCTTGGCTAATCATGGGTTAGTTTAACAGTTATCTAACAATATGCCTGAGCATTGACCTATGGGTCAATCAGCATGAAATTAACATAAGACTTTGTGTAATTAAGAGCCTCCAGACTAAGCTGGTAAGGCTGGACTGGAAGCTTCATATTACAAATGGCGCACCAATGTTGGTCACATTACACCCACATAAAGCTGGATAAAGCTTAAAAATTATTCCAGAGCACAGAAACAGAGCCAAAAACAGCTTCCAAGTGTGTCTCTCAAGGTTCTATGGTACAGAGACTGCATGGCGTATGATTTGAATTACAAAATGGTGGGTTTACTGTGTGCAGCCTAAGCTGGAACAAGCCTGGTTCCCGAAGTCTCATGGGAGCCTCCATGTAAGCAACAAGCTGCATATGATGGACTTAAGGTTTCTGTTAATATGGACAAAAAAGGAACACAGTCCAAGACAGCTTCTTAGTAGCTGAGTTTTCTTGAGTCACCTCTGTTTGCTGAGTTCATGAGCAGCAGATGGTGGTTCTATACTTGGTGACAATGTGGCCCCTAAAGTTCCCCAGAGTGGTAATTGTGGCTCCTATCATTATCTCTGCTAAAAAGCTAAACTCTCTGTGAAGCTAGACTTAGGAGCTAGGTGAAGCCATCCAGCCACCCTAACAAAGATTTTCATCTAGTCACACTTTAGCAGATTAAGGGTATAGTCAGAAACAGAAAGAGAGGGAGCTGGGTAGAGTCAGCTAATGCTAGCCTCTAATGCTAGTCTGTGAAGCTGAAAAACCATCTTCTCTTGCTCTGTCCAGCTCTTTGAACTTCCTTTTTCCACATTCCCACAGCTAGATTAAAGGTGTAGTTCACACATCTCTGACCTAGCTTGATTCTGTGGTTGACTCTGATATTTCAGATTAGTTTTATTAATTGTTTATATCACCACACATTTCCCTCTCAGGGCTCACATAGTGGGTCATAGTACTATGGATAATTGCAATATTAGCTTAATAACTATGGAGTCAAGAGATAATAACAGTCTACCATCAGACTCTGGGAATTACAAGGTCTGGCAAAACCAAAAAAGTAACTGGTACATAAAATGCTTTTATTTTTTTTCCCAATGTAGCTTGTACCCTATACACACGCATTCATGCCATGGTACTTTAATGTTAAGTGAGTCTTCAATACGTCATCCTGTGTTGAAAGACAAAGACATTCAGAAGATATTGTGACACATATGTGATGGAGATATGATCTATAATTCTCAAATGAAAAGGATATTATAGTGGAGTTTTTCAGCTGTTTGCATGCTTAAAGGTTATTGTTCTTTCCTTTAGAGTCTTTGAGGTGTTCACATCTATGTTAAGCTCTATAAATGTGTATAATACTTCATACCGCATAGAATGTCTCATTTCTTGCAATCTTTGATAGGCATGACAGTATTAACTGTCACATGCCAGAGAGGAGGACACAAGGTAAAGTTATATCAGCTCTTCCTGAATTATATAAGCACATCACAGAACAATATTCCACAATGTAAACTTTTTGTTCAGGCAGGAACTTTCCCTTTTATTCCAGCATGTCAATGTCACTAGCATAAGAAAACCCAGGTCAGGGTACTCAATACCTGAAGTCTGGGGTTTTAACAGATAGAAGAAGGCATGGGAACTTCCCAGAATGCACTTGTGATGGAGTGCGATTTTTGCAAATGTCTGTCTTACAGTGTAGAACACCTCTTCGTCTCTCAGATCCCAGTAAGCAGGAAAATCAAATAGGTTCTGAATCTTTCTCCTTTACCAAGTGATAAGAAGTCTGGCGTCAATGAAAGCTGATAATGAATAACAATTCTATGAAGAGTAATTTTGTGAAAAATGAATCTGTTATAAACTTGGAATTTTGAATAGGATGTAGATTAGATATGTTTTGCCCTTCTGAGCCCTAGGAAATGGAACTGTGATACAGTGTGATGGGCCACATGCTATATGTATGCAAAGCACAACAGGAGCTCAAAAGGTCATAGGTTGGCTTCCCCACACCTCTTAAAACTCCCATTGGTTCATGCCTGTAATCTAAGCTCTTGAGAAACTGAGCTAGGAGGATCGCCATAAATTCATGGTCAGCCTTAGTATGTATCAAGAACTGGACTCAAATGAAATGAGAACAAAATAATTCTAAAAGCCCTTTCTGTCTTCCCAGAGCATTCTGCACAGGAATTTATTTATATATGGCTTATAAGAATCCCAAATGGCAGTAAATGAAAAGCTCATTCTGCATCTCCCAGTTCTCCTCCATAGAGATTTTCCTCAGTGGCTATTAGGTACCTATTTGGTGGTTCTCTTCACTCTCATTCTGAATAACATGCTTATGCTTACTCATTCTGTGGTTACTTAAACTTGGCTGAAACCTTCACAACTCGCTAAAGTGATGACACATCCCACATCCAACTCCTACATAACTCCTCACATCCTTGTACTCCTTTCCTTTATTCAATTTAATTCTTCCTTTGTTTTTTCTGTAGGCCAGGTTACTTTACAGCAACCTACTGCTTCACCCTCCTGAGTTCTATCATTACAGACATGAGGTGCACACCAGGCAGGTTCCCATTTGTTTAGGCAGTTCTTTGACATTGTCAGCAAATTTGTTGGTTAACTGCTTTTGTTTTAGGTTGCCATGCAGCCTGACAATTTGTCATTATTTATTATTTGATGCTTTAGTTATGTTGATTCTAAAAGAACACAAACAAACAAAACAAGCAACAAACAAAAACCTACCCAGAAACCAAAATGGTAGCTGTCTCTTTTAAAACCTGGTTGCTTAGGAGGGTGAAGCTAGAAAGCCAGCTTCAACTACAGCATTAAGACCATGCCTCGAAAAACAAAGCCTAGAGAGATGGATCAGTCAAAGCACTGGAGTTTTCACCAGAGGATCTAGATTTGATTCCCAGCCTTCATGGTGGCTAGCAGCCATCTGTAACTCCAGTTCCAAGGCATATGACTATCTTCTGACATTTGTGATCACTGTACACACATGGTAAAGACAAATGTGCAGGCAAAACAGCTATACATATGAAATAAATCGTTTCAAAATGACAACAGGCTGGAGAAATTGCTCAGTGGTCAAGAACATGCTATTCTTGAGGAAACCCAAGTTTAATTCCGTTCCCACATCAGTGACTTACAACCAGCTGTAAGGAATCTATTGTCTCCTGCTTCTGCTGGCACCCACACTCATGTGCACATACTCAGATACATAACTGAAAATAAAGATGAATTTTAAAAAGAAAACAAACCTGTGAGGATTATGTATTATTCACAGTAGATCCTAGAGTTAGGGTTAACTCATTTGAATGTAATGCTACTTCACAGAATTCTCTGTAGTCAAGGTAGGCTTTGACCTTGTGATCCTTCTGCCTTAGCTTTCCCAGCAATTAGGATTACATGTCTTTGCTACTATGCCTACCCCATGTCATAAAATTGATAAAATTTAGGAAAAAAAAATTCAAGATGCACTTGTTCTCTGGGAGGTGGCAATGTTTTGGGAGGCTTTGAAACTGATAGGAGTTGTAGTCTTCCTAGGAGTGAGTCTCTAAGAGCAGGCTCTGAGACTTTATAGCCTGGCTTCACTCTCCCCCTCGTGGATGACATCCCTTCTTATTCTATAAACCAAAATAAATCTTTCTCACTTTGGGGCTTTAGTCATGAATTTGGTCACAGCAAAGAGAAGAGTAATGTATTTTGACTGGTTTTTTCCCAGTGGTCCATGATTTTAGTGGCTAGGTCCTCTGCAGACTGCTCTTTAGGAGGTGATATAGATGTTAGGAGGTGGGGCTTAACTGGAGGACTCAGGCTTCTGATCCCTCCCTCCCTCCTCCTGCTCCCTGAGTTGAGTGACCTCTGACACATGCTCTCACTGGCTTGATGCTCTGTGTTATCCCAGGCACAGGATCAACAGATGCAGGAATTTGAGATCTCCAAAATTCTGAGCCAAAACAATGCTTTTCTGTAAGTTAGTTGTGATGAGAAAGAGAATGTGACAGATACAACTGCCAAGGTAAATTGTACATTCTCTTTCTGTAGTTGTACCATTCTTGGTTGCTCAAAATTATTTTGTATTTTGATATTTTGGTTACAATTTTTTCCTAAAGCTTTTATTTTAACTCTTATGAAAGTAATGTACCTTCATAATTTTTTAAATTAAAATTGCTTGTCATGGTTTACAAATGAAGACCCTTCCAGTGTCTTTCAGTGGCCCCCTTTTGACACTTTTTACATTTTTCTCAGGTATTTTACTACTTATTTTTTAAAATATGCTTATGGTTTTCTGGTTTTTTTATTGACATCTTATTATAGAACTGGTTCTCAACCTATGGGTTGTGACTTTTGGGAACGTCAAATGACCCTTTCATGGTCTCCATTGGAAAACACAGATGTTTTCATTATAATTCATAACAGCAAAATTACAGTTATGGTGTAGCAAGGGAAATAATTTTATGAGTAGGGGGTCACTAACCTGGGATGTCTTTTTGTATGATGTTAATTATCACTAGATAATAAAGGAACTGTTTTGGGCCTATGGCAAGCCAACTTATAGTCAAGAAGGAAATCCAAGAATAGATAAAGGGGAAAGAGGGCAAAGTCAAGAGAGTCAAGATCCAGCTTCTACCCCCAGCCCTCTACACATCTACACCATCTATACCCCATCCCAAACCCCAGCTCCTACCCCCCAACACCCCCACACTTATACCACCTCCATTCCTCTTCATACCATTGTCTCCACTCTCCAAAATTTGCCATCTTTATGCTAAATGAATTGTCCCGGTGTTTTTCATTGTTTTGTATAATGATGTAATGTTTATCTCATTATAATTCTATAGCTTTTGTTTACACCTGAGTTTTATAGTTTCTATGTGTCTGTCATTTTCATATGTCCAGTTCCTTTAACCAAACTACAAATCGCCAGACCTGTTACCATGTGACAGGCATTCTGTCACTGCATTACCTCTTGTCCTGCCTCCAGGTAGTTGGCTCTTCTGGCTGTGGCTACCCTGGTCTGGGCTGTCCCACTACCCTGAGAATCCCATTTGTCCTTTCTTTCTGGGTATGTTCCTTCTTCTATGGGTAGCCTTGTTTGTTTTGCACTCCACTACAATTTAGGTTGAACACTTCTCTGATGCTCTCTCAGAAAGGGGGCATAAAGTAAAAACTTTTGTACTTTACATGTCTAAAATATTTTCTTTTCAAATGTCAAAGGCACTACTGGTATTTTTAGCTTTAAATGTTTCTTTATAAATTGTCATGCGCTGTTCTAATTACTGGCCCTTTACATATGAACTTCTCTTCTGTCCTTAGAGAAAACTAATGAGCCAGACCCTTGGGAGGCTTTAAAGACCTCTCGGTCACTGATGATGAATTTCTCTGTTCATCGCATCTCCCTTATGATGTCTACTTATTTCTGTCTCCTCAAAAATTCACTCTGTGAGGAAGAGAGACCTTTGAATAAGAAAGTGTTTCTGAGGCCTCATCTGTCCACAAGGCTGAGTCTTGCCTTCCTGCTTCGTCAGTGAAACCTGGAACAGAAAGCTGACTTCAAATTTATTTTCTCTCAGAGCTTAGAGGTTTTGTTGTGTTAGATTTTAAAGAGAGTCTGCCTCCTCACGGATCTTTGTTCCTCTCTAGGTGACCTAGTTTTCACTTTGCAAACAGGGGTTCTTCAAAAAGTCACCCTGCACTGAAAGAAACCTCCTCCCTTTCAGAAGAAAGGTTCTCACTGCTGATTCCATGTTCTCTAAATGATATAAAATGAAGTTCCCCCCAGTTCATCCAGCTCTTGTTTATCCATCAGTGAAATCTCATTTTCTTTCAATCTTCAAAATGTGTCCCAGTTTGCTAGGGTGCTTTCTTAGCATGCACAAACCCTAGGTCAATCTTCAGTCCCCCAAAAATGAGTGAGGAGGCACATCTGTAATTCTAGCAGCTGAGACACGGAGGGGAAGAATCAGAAGTCCAAGGCTTCCCTCAACTAAATAGTGGGTTCTAGGCCAGCTTGAGTTACATGAGACTTGTCTGGGGTGAAGGGACACATTCAACGTTACTGAGTGAGACCATCTCCCCTCTCCTTACCTATATATTCTGCATAATCTATTTGGGAAGGAAGAGAAGTAAGCTGCATTTCTCACCTATACCTCAAAGTTACATGTCTCTTTCAATACACTTAACTGGTTACTTGTGCTCAGGGTGTCCAGTCAAACATTCTTGTGCCCATCCTCCATGGGTGCTGAGAACCAACCTCCAATCCTCTACAAGAGTAACTTGTAGTTCCAATAATAGTCTTAACTGCTGAGCCATCTCTCCAGCCCCCAAATTCAAGTTGTTGGGTATTTTTTTAATTAATTTTCCATGGAAACAACCTTGTCAGTTAAATGAAAATATTGTCAAAAATACTATTAGAGACATTTGCCACCCCTTTAAACTTGAAGTCGGCCTTCTGTTGTTATATGATCAGTACCAAAATATATATATTTTAGTTGACCGTGTTAGTGAATATTTATGCAATTCAATTCAGACCAAAAGAATTATATCTTTTAAATATTGATTTAGTTCTTCAAAGAAAATATCTCCAGTTGAAAATATACTTCAGAATGAAACCAGGTCCTTTACTGGAGTCTTGGGCATCGTCAGGATGATCTTTACTTAGTCTTTACTAGTCAGGATGAGGAACCTGAAGCTCCACAGATGGCTGCAGAAGAGCTTCTCATCCTTGATTAGAATACACACCATGCAATTTGGCTACAAACTCACCTACCTTCCAAACACAAGGCAAAGCTAATATTTTATTGCCTGTGTATGAAATCCATGCCTTCTCTCATATGTACCTGCTCACCACGCACCAAAAATGTGCTGGAAGAAAATTAGTAAGTACATTTCAATCAAATGTGAAGTCAGACATGAAAAGATTGTTTTATTCTGCTTCAGGCACTTAAGGTTGGAAAAAATCTTAGATATAAATGATGACAGAGTGCTTAGAATTAAAGCATTTGGATGATCACTGGTTCCAAAATTTCGGGAAAATTGTAATATGTTAAGCAATTCCTATTGATCTAGCATGAATGTTTGATCTTTTCAAGTAACCAAAGAAAATTTCTTCTTTAAAAAGTGTTTTTAGCATGGATGTTGGCTTTTTATTACAAAACATCAATTGAAATTTCAACAACTTTCCCTGTGAAAAATTATTTATGACAATTTACTTAAAATCAGTTTATAACTTGTAAGATAATATCTAGAAACTTTATGTGTAAGACTCACATATATGTATATTTTTAAGTGGGAAGATTTTAAGAATAGGTGGCACATGTCTTTTATCCCAGCACTTGGGAGGCAGACACAAGTGA
Source organism: Sigmodon hispidus (assembly GCA_004025045.1). Classification (NCBI taxonomy): domain Eukaryota; kingdom Metazoa; phylum Chordata; class Mammalia; order Rodentia; family Cricetidae; genus Sigmodon; species Sigmodon hispidus. The sequence continues at coordinate 109,178 of PVIH01006553.1, forward strand.
ATCTCTGAGTTTGATGCCACACTGCTCTACCGAGAAAGTTCCAGAATGTCAAGGGCTATACAGAAACCCTACCTCCTTCTAAAGAAAGAATAGAGACAAAGAATAGCATGGTGGCGCATGTCTTTAGTCCCAGCATACTTGAGGCAGAGGCAGTTGAATATCTATGAATTAGAGGCCAGTCTGGTATACATAGTGAGTTCCAGACTACATAGTGAGACCCTGTCTTTAATTAAAAAAAAAAAAAAACCATACAAAACAAAACATCAATAAAGACAAAGAATATGTAGATGCTCTTAAACAACTTACCCCAAACTGGAGCCTGTGGTAGTGATTCTAGCACAAACAGACAAGTATTTGGTGGCCAAATGTAAGGTCAAGGTCACAGGATGTAGGAGCTTTTAGTATAGGTCCTTAACTCAGTAAAAGTAAAAACAAAGAGATTGTGATCCTTGAGAGCTATTCCCATGTTTTCTTTCTCAAAGGCAAATGTGGCAATGGAGAGTGCCTGGAGACTTGGGGTAGCTTTTGGAGGCTTCTAAAGCATTGAATGTGGCTTAGCACAAAGTGGCCCCAAGTTATTCTATATGAAAATGAAG